>PVIJ01011346.1:0-55149 GCA_004024925.1 Scalopus aquaticus
GAAGGAAAAGGGCACAAAATGGAATAGAAAAGAACACAAGGGACCATGGAGATGGATCACGGGTGAATTGGTTGTGGGCTACCCAAGGGGAATACAAAATGTAAAAGACATAAATAACAATAAAAATAGATATTTAAAAAAATAGCTGAGTAGTATCATTTATGGTAGATAAAGAAACAAAGCATGTGAAGGCAAAAAAACAAACAAAAAAAACCAAACTCTTACACTAGAAGAACAAAGTAGTGGTCACCCGATGGGAGGAGGGAAGTATGCTGGGAAAACTGAGTAGTGAGAGTCAATTGCATGGGGATGAATGGAAACTAGACTCTTGGTGATGATGAGAACAGTGGAGTATATACTGATGTTGATATATAACCCTTCACACCTGAAGTATACATAATGTCATAAATCAAAGTGACTTCAGCAGGAAAAGTTGTGGGGAAGCAATAATGGAGAAAATGAAAGAAATATTGGAAGACACAAACCTAACATTTGCTGAGTCATGGATTGTGTTAGGTGCTCTCTGCAACAGGCATGACACAGTGGGGATGCAATAAATTTTACCTGTTGTATAGTAATAACCTTATATACTTAGTGAAAATGAACATTGTCTGGAATTAGGAGATCTTGATAAAATATGTTCTTATACCACACATCTTTTCACATGATTTCTCCATAAAACATTAAAGTCAATTTGAAGCCTTATCTATGATGCACTTGTGAGTTCTATCATGTGGTCACTGCAAACCCCTTACCAACCTTGAGTGCTAAAGAATAAGACTCTGCATCCTAAGAGGCCTCTCTTAGGATGAAACCACTTTAAATGTAGCCCTTGCAATGAGTTGACCCTGGTTCTCATGTTTTGGGAATAGTATACACCTTGTTTATATTCAGTTTAACTTTGCAGATGCTGGTCAGATGCTCCAGCATGAATTCCTGCCTCCCATTTCAGAAGGATTGAGTGCAAGTCAGGGTTCCAAAATATATTATTTTACCAATCTCTAAAGTGCTTCTTTTGCCTGAAATAGGAGCAAAAAGGCAAGTAAGAGGAAAAAAGGCATAGACATTTTTTTTTAAATCTTAGTATACATATTTCCTCAGTACCACTTTTATTAGTCCATAACTGGTTTACTTATTGTATCATCAAATACACGAGAAATTGTTTCCGTAATAAAGCATGTACTGTGATTAGTGTATAAACTAGTTTTGAAAATGAATTCTACTCACTGAGAAATATGCAAGAAACTGCCAACATTATTTTTGTGACTCATGAATATAAAAATAAACTCTGTTTTAGAGGCAATTCACAATATTGAATCTGGCTAATTCTCATTCAAAAGAACATTCCCATTTAAAATAACAGCAAAAAATCTTTACTGAAGCATATTTTACTACAGACCCCAAGTATCACTAGGACCACAAAGCCTACTTAGGTGGCAGATTGAGACATTATGTTCAAAACAGGACTAACCCCTCTCAGTGGGTTTAGTAGGTACTGTCTCTGTATCATAAGTTGAATCAGAAAAGTTACATTGCCCAAGGCTAATGTAGAAATATGACATAACATTATAACCTCCGTGGCTTTTATTAAATTATACCTCCCTATGAGTTGTCATTTGACTTGACAATGTAAAAATACAGACTAGAGAAAGTCCCCAACTGGATTACCTCCAAGGAGATTCTCCCTAACACTCTCCAGTGTGATTCTACAGAACCACATTCCCATATTTCTATGACATCAGTTACTATATGAGGGATGAAACAATTTCTAAGTGTACTTATTTAATGAAGCTGTCCAGGAGGGTAGGGAATAATTTTTGCTCATCTCTAAATCCATATTGTAGAATAAAGATTACTGCTCACGATAGACACTTAAGAATGTTAGGAGAAGCTTTCTCTCCTTTCTTCTCCACCCTAACTTTACCATAATTTTGATAGTAGCATTGCCAAGCAATCTCTACTAAAGAGGGCCCAGAGTTTTTGACCAAGGAATTCTTTGATTACTTAGCTTCTCATGTATATTCTACTATGAGAAAAAAATTAAAGTGACAAACTGTGTTTTGTTTTATTTATTCCTAGGAAATACAATTTACTGGGATTTTTTTTTTACTTTTAATTAGACAAATATGTATGTAATTGACTGTCAAAGGCTCCTAACCAGTGTGATGAAAATGCATATGCAGAAATGGAGACAAAAGCAAAAAAATAAATTGCTAATTGTGTGGATATAGTTCAAATAAAATTTCAATTGCCATTAGGCTTTTAGAAATGTGTATAGGTATTTGTATTCATAGATATACACACAACTATACATATGAATATGCAAATACACACAAGTGTACATGGGCATATAAACACATATGTATATGTAGGTATACAAAGTTTATCTACTATTTTGCATTCTTGAAGATTAGTATCCAAGTAGATTAATATACCACAACCAAACATTCTAAGAATGTAAAGTTAGGTCAACTATAATACACTATGAATTGCATGACCATCTCAAAAGATCACATAAAGGCATGTTATAAATTCAGCAGCTTTTTCCTAATTAAAAATATATTATTTCATAAACAAGGTACATATTATATTTCTCAATCTAAAACTAAGAGGATAACTCCACCACTACAATTATTTACTATGAATCAAAAGGTTCTAGTAAATTCAATTAGGCAAAATAAATAAGAGGTATAGTTATCATTGAGGAGCATAATTTGAAGATAGTGTATCTGTGAGTCTGGAAACAGAAGCAAATAAATTAAAAAATTAGAACCAATTACAGAAGCTCAGTAAACTGATGAATTATAAAATACATTTTAAAAATGTTTTCCTATATACCAACTATAACTTTTTCAAAAATATTTTTAAACAAAATCTCTTCCACAATATTAGCCAAATTTTTCAATATGTATAAACAAGTGACATGAAATATGCTGGACTTACATGAAAATAAAATGTAATAATACTTACTAGGATACAAAATAAGTTTGATCCAATAGGTATTTACGGAATACTTACATTGTAAGAGATTTTGTGCTAAATTCTGGTACTAAAATGATAAATGAAAAGGAGCTAACACTCTACACTTCTAATGGGAACAATCAGGGGCAAATATTAAGCAAATAGTCATAATGTAAGTTATTTTATTTACAATAGCTCTAGGTCCTACAAAGGAGGAAGAGTAATAGGAAAATAGAGCAAGGAGACATGCTGGGAAGCTAAGGAAGGTTTCTTTGAGGAAATGATACCTGATGTTGCAAAATTTACTAGTTTGGGTGTAAGAGCATTCTAAGAGTACTGTGTACATGTAAGGTATTTGAGATACAAAAGAGTGTAGCAGGATGAAGAAGCCAAAGCAAGAGTCAAGAGTCTTGAGCACAATAAGTGAGGTTGATCTGCAATAGATAAGTGTAAAGAAATATATAAGGATCAGATCAATTTGGATCTTACAGAGCACTCTAAAAATGCTGAATTTTATTCCAAACATTGTGAGAAACCATGGAAGGATTTTAACAGAGATTATTTTGCTTCTGAGTTTTTTTTTTTTTTTTTTTTTTTTTTTTTTGTGCATAGAAATGTGCTGTAGACTAGAGGTGCAGGGAGTGAGAGAATTCACCGACAGAGTGGGGAACAGAACAGGTAGGTTTATTGAAATACACTGCTGAGGGTGGCAGCAGATGAGACAGGAGAAGTCTGTTGTGCCATATGTGGGTTAGCTCCCTGGCTTGGGATCCAACTCAGGTTGTATGGGTGGCTGACTTTACACTTAGGACACCAGGGAGGCTCTTAACTGAGATTATTGTTAATAAGGGTGATTATTGTGATAATGAAAAATTCTTATATCATTTTTCATGTGCCAGGCAATGTTCTATTCTACCCATATGAACTCATATAATTCTTACATCACTCTATGAAAGAGTTATTATTTTCCCTATCTTACAGATGAAAAAAATGGAGATATAGAAAGATTAAGTAACTGAAAGTATTGCAATGACTTTCTATAATGTAAAGGAAATACTGATGAAACAAAAAGAGAAAGTAGTAGTATTAGTTGGTTACTATGCTAATATCTATGGAATTTACAGTAGTTTTCAGAAAATAAAGATACAGGAAGTGAACAGATTAGAGAGTTGTCAGAAAGAAATGTTAGAAAAGGCTAGATCTTTACTTAAATATGGCAGTGAAAGAGACAGTCCAACAGCTGGGTAGCTGGCTTAAGCAATAGGACAGTTTATGTATTGAGATAAATAATTCAGAGAGGAGTGAGTTTGGAAGATCAAATTGAGATCAATTTTTGTCATGTTCAATCAGAAATCTCTTTGGGGAAAATAAATAGTCAAATGGTATACAGATCTAGAGGAAAATTCTGATATGAAGATATAAATATATATAAATACACATTATATATACATATATACATATATACACACATATAAATCCACATTATATATACATAGATACTTATGCATGCATACATACACACACATACACATACATATATTCGCAAAGTTAAAATTCCATTAGGTAGGTTTAAATCTATCAGAATTTGTGAGATCATATAAGGTCAGAGTGGAAAGTCAGTATTAAAATTGAAACATCTGTCATGAGATGTTGGGTGGAAGGGAAACAGATAGGTGGGTTCACTAAGAAAGACTGATCCAGTGATACAAGTAAACCAAGGAGCTTACTGTCAAAGAAACAAAGACATTATTTCAGCATGGAGAAGTGGTAAACAATGTTAACCAGCACTGAGAGTTCTGAGAAGAGACCAAAAAAAAATAAAAAATAAATAAATAAATAAATAAATAAATAAAAATCAAAAACAAAAAACCCTACTTACAGCACATATAGTATTTAAAATAATAATAAAAAAAACACTTAATGGATTTTTTTCCACAAAGGATGCTCATCTGAGGCTTCGTACCAATTGAGTAAATAGTTCATAGAAAGGTGATTCCTCAAATAAGAATTTTTTAAAGGAAAGAAAAATTGGGAATTCAATAAAAAGGAAGATCCTATTAAAGAGGAAGAGGAAGTACAAAATTACCACAAAAAGAAAAAAGGGCAAAGGATAAAGGAGATTTATCCTTCTTTCAGCCTTCCTCTAGGTCAAAATGACAGATGCTTAAGATGAGAATGAGTGTAATTATGTTATTAAAACTTCATAGTTTTGGGGAGAATTTTTTAAAAAAAGAGAGAAGCATGTTAAAACAGTAGTTAAAAGGGATATAAGCACTCCTATGTTCACTGCTTCACTTTTTACAATAGCAAGTTATAAAAACACTATGATGGACAGATGAATGTATTAAGAAGATGTGGTGTAGGGCCTCACTGGTGGCCTAACAGGTTAAGTCTCAGCACTATGAGGCTATCTGCAGCCATTGCAGCATGAGTTTGATCCCTGGCCAGGGAGCTTCCCACATGGCACAGCAGACCTCTCCTGTCTCGCCCACTGCTCCCCTCAGCAATATATTTCAGTCAATCCATCTGTTCTGCTCCCCATTCTGTCTCTGGGGAATCCTATCACCACCCCACACCTCTGGCTTACACCCCAGTTCTTGTATGCATAAATAAACAAATCTTTTTTAAAAAAAGATGTGCTGTATATACCCTACGGAATACGATGCAGCTATAAAAAGATGAACTCTTGTCATTTGTGATAACATGGAGGGAGCTTGAGGGGATTATGCTAAGCAGTGCTTCACTTGCTTTTATTGCTAAATAATATTCAGTTATATGGATATATCACATTTTATTTATCTACTTTATCAGGAGGTAGAATTGGAGTTGTTTCTACTTTTGGCTGTTATGAATAAATTCTGCTATATAAAAAGAGAAAGGGGAAAATTGATGAGGAATGTCAGAGTGAAATATGGTAGAAAAAGAACAGGTATATGCAGGTCTACCTGGTCTCAAAGACTTTTTAAATAAAGTATCACAGAACAAGAGAAACCCTACAGAAAATATTAACAAAGTTGACTATTTTATCAGAAATCAAAATTTAGAAGATAAAATAAAGGTGATTTTAACATATAATAAGATTTTAAAGCTCAATGTAAATTTATAAATGAACAAGGGGTACAGACTGATAATTCAGAAAAGAAGAAATAGATGACTGGATCAAGAAGATGTGGTACATATACACAATGGAATACTATTCAGCATTCAAAAAAGATAAACACATGCAATTTGCAGCAATATGGATGGAACTAGAAGGGATCGTGCTCAGCGAAATAAGCCAAAAACAAAAGAAAAATATCAAATGGTCTCACTTATAATAGGAATGTAGGGGAACCAAATACAAGAGTGATAATCAGTGAGAAAGAGGGGAGGATTGGGGCTCAGAACAGGGGAGAGGGGAGCACAGGGGACTGTGGTGATGGTAGATGGGTGAATTGGTGGTGGGAAACCTATGGGGAATATACAGTAGTGTAAAAGACATAAATAAAAATAATAATTGAAAATAAATAAATAAAATAAAATAATATAAAGTTGAAAACAAAAAAGAAAAAAGCATGCAATTTTATTCATAGTCTTATAAAACTATGTTTAACTTCACTAATACTAGAAAGCAAATAGCAACAGTATGAAAAATCTTGTCTATCAAACTGGAAAAGATAAAAATGAGACCATATATTTATTTCACTTGTGATATTTAAAACAATCTATCACTATTTTATAAACTGCTCTGTTCACTTACTGTATTTCTTATTCCTTAAACTGTACATATTCAGATAATAGAAAAACATCTATCTAGCTGACTTTTGTATTTTCAGTTCCTGCATAATATTGGCTGTATGGTAGGTCCTCAATAAAGACATACTGTATGAATAAATAAATGAATAAGCATTGGTAAATGAGCAAAGGCCCTCATATATTGAGCTGGAAGGAGCATTAAGTGATACAAAACACCGATAGAGAAGTTTGACTATATCAAATGTCATTGTTACATTCTTTCAACCAGAAATAAACATTTTTAGGAAACTATTCAAATACGTGATTAGTATTTATATAATTAGGATAAGGTTGTTAGTCAAAGAATTACCTATATTGTAATTATAAGTTAAAAATACTCTAAATGTCCAATCATAAACACCCAATTAAAAAAAATAATGTATTAAACCTAATCATAAACTTATCAACAACCTTTAGATAAATATTTTAGAATAAAATTTATGGCATAGCAAAAATTCTTAAACATATTGTCAAATAACAGAATTTCATTTTTAGGGGCCTCCCTGGTGGCGCAGCGGTTGAGCGCTGCACTGTGGAGCTGCCAGCAGCGTGCGAAGCAAGTCCACACCTGGCCGGGGAGAATCCCACATGGTGCAGCAGACCTCTCCTGCCTTGCCTGCTGCTCCCCTCAGCAGTGTATTTCTGATCTGCCTGTTCTGCTCCCCACACTGTCTCTGGTGAACCCTCTCGCCGTCCCACGCCTCTGGCCTGTACCCCAGCTTGTATGTATAAATAAATAATTTGAAAAAATTTTTTTCATTTTTAAATAACATGCAGGGTACACTGTCAGTATTATTAAAAATAATTTTAGCTGATAAAGTGACTGAAAAAACACAGTGCGATCTTTTTTTCTTGGAGGGTTTTTTTGTATTTTTCAAAGTTTTAGGTACAACATGAAAAAAAAGTTTTAAAATGGTTTAAGAATCTTTTCTAGGCGTCTCTAGAAGTTAAAATTCATAAGTTTCTTCCCACCAAGTTCATATGAAACAAAGCTGATAATGTTTCTGTATATCGCAAATCATTACTATTTAGTCTGACTTAAATTCTAACCTTTTAAGACATTTGCACACACAGAGCATTTTATATCTACAGCACTGCATATATGTGTTACACATATATTTGTTTTTTCATTTTTATCTTATTTTAGTTTTTAGAATCATCTTTTTGAAGTTACCGGAGTCTAACAGCATATTTAAGCCACACTTAAAGATTAGACCCTTTATCTAAAGACTTAGGCAGAAATAAAAATTTAATGACCTCACACTAATTACAACATTTAACTGCATTCTGAAATAGAACTGCATGTTTTTTATGACTTCTGTGGTCTTTACTAGTTAATAGAGTAATACTTATTTTGTAGTAACTCATTTGGGCTATTTGCATTAAAGTCTTCTTTCTTTATAACATGTCTTATGAAAAGATAGAGAAACAAACCACTTTTATTTCTGCTTCCAGTTCCTTTCTAGAACAAATGCCCTAATGCATTTGCACAAGTGTTTTTAATGTATAATTCTAGCTTGGTATTGATAGTGCTTATTTAAGCGACAATAGCATTCCTCAGCAGTACTTGAAATTTTGCTTAGAGAATGTAACTTTCCCACTAAACTGCTTATGAGATTGCATTTTTCTATTATTTCTTTAAACATGACATTGTTACTTCCAAAAGTCTACAACTCTTCCCATTTAGTCTGATGATTCATGAGAACAGTAGGACTAGTTCAAATAATCCTCTAATACCATGCCTGTATCTAATTGTGGGTAATAGTGATGACAAGATATGAGAAGTTCTGGAACACAATGGGACAAACTAAAAATGGGAATATTTTGGATCTGACAAAAATGGGGACATTGCTTTCTCTTGTTTCAGGAATTATTGGAGGCACTGTAATAGTCTAGTCTAAGCACCTAGCAGTATTTGATGCAAAAGGAATAACAGTAAATACATGTGGGGTTCATGGAAGATTAAGGACAAGTGGATAGCAGAAATAGATACTGGGGAGTGGGAATAAGAGAGATGCAGAGGGATGGCACTGGAAATTCTTAAAGATTTTATATTTTTCCATGGGTCTCAACAAGGCTGCACCAGGCCCATAATAGAATAGTTCAACATTAAGAGGTTTACATGTGTGATTTCTTTTTAAAGATTTATTTATTTATACATACAAGCTGGGGTACAGGTCAGAGGCGTGGGGTGGTGAGAGGGTTCACCAGAAACAGAGTGGGGAGCAGAACAGGCAGATCAGAAATACACTGCTGAGGGGAGCAGCGAGCGAGGCAGGAGAGGGCTGCCGCACCATGTGGGATTCTCCCCGGCTGGGTGTCAAACTCACATCGCGCGCTGCCGACAACTCCACATGCGTGATTTTTACAATAACTCTATAGGGGGCAATAATATTCTCCTCATGCTAGAGATGATTAAACCAAGGTACCACAAGGGTGAGAGAATGGCTACTGTGGGATTTGAACCTAGACTCCCTAACTCCAGAGTATCCCACATCACTCTACTAAAGCCTTGCAGAAGAACCCCAAATGGTGAAATCAGACTAGGGTTGAACTAAACAGGTTACCCAATACTGATACAGATTCCAGTGTTCTCCAGTGATCACTAAGTGTCTATTCATATTAAGCACTGAACTACCAAGCTTTCCAATCCTGCCTCTGCTAAATCTCTAAGTGATCTTTTATCCTCAAATAATTGCTTTATTTGATATTATTTGAAAATACTAGAATTGGCCAGTCTTGATGATTTTGCTTCTCATTTCAATGGCCCGAGAAGGCTTTCATTTGTTCTGACCACTTATTCTATGTGTATTGTAGAGTAAATCCACATCCTCTGCAAAACCTCCCTATATTGTAAGAGGGTGGTCCCCAGGAAAAGGGGAGGTTCTAGGTTCCCTGCCCCACCCAAGGGAGGGTGGAGCTGAGCAGGAGAGATAAGTTGGAGAAGAGAGAGAAGAGAGTGGAGAAGGAAGGAAAATGGATGGAGAGGCACAAGGAGCAGAGAGACATGTAAAGAAGCTGCACTGGCCTGGACTGATTGAAATGGGTGAGAGATCTGTGGGGTTAACAGTGGCAATGTTGATCTGGATTTTGATTCTGTTTTTTCCTCACAGAATTGTCTGGCTGTTTCTGACCCTTATCTATGGGTCCCTGCCAAAAGGTGTTTTAGACATGGGGCAGGCTTTCGGGCCTTGCTTTGGGCCAATCCCATTTGGGTTGACTTTTACCCATGAGGTGATGGGTAACATTGGGTGCTTGATTTAAAACTATATTTTCTGTCTTTTCTACATGTATTAAACTTTCTTTCCACTAAAGGCCTTATATGTTTTGTCGTGATGCAGCGGATGGCAGAACCTATTTAGAGTGGGCAGGTTTGGGGGTTCTGAGGTGCCCCTCTCCCTGCCCTGTAACATAATTTCCTGAACTTATCAAGAGTTTCCTTTACTGAATGCCTAAATTTCTCCCATATTAAAATTGATATGTATTGTCTTATAGAAAATCTATCATATAAATACATATAATTATTTCTATAAATTTAAGACACTAACGTTATGATACAAAGAAAAAGTGAATATAGGATACTATTTTATTTTTTTAAAGATTTATTTATTTATTTATGAACCTCTGGGCCAAAGGTGAGGGGTGGGGGATGAAAGGATTCACCAGAGACAGAGTGGGGAGCAGAACAGGCAGATTTACTGAGGGGAACAGCAGGAGAGACAGGAGAGGTCTGCTGCAACATATGTGGGTTAGCTCCCTGGATGGGGACTGAACTCAGGCCATAGCAGTGAGGACACTGAAACTTAACACATAGGCCACCAGAGAGGCCCCTAGAATATTATCTTTTATTACTTTCCTTTCCATTATACCATGGGCACCTAGAAAGCAATGACTCATTCCCAATAATTCAGGGCAGTGAGCTGCTATAGTATGTACACAATGTCCTCACTGTTGACACTGATGTTACATATATTATAAAAAACAATACTTAAATGACAAAGAAAATGTTCACATATGTGCTATGTACCACACTTAATATTTTACCTGATTTATCTCACTTCATTCTCCTAACAATCCCTTTTACTAGTAACAGAAAAGGAAAACAGGGCAAGAAATGTTAAATAATTTGCCCATAGTCACATATCTTAGAAAAAAATATTCAAACTAATTTTATTTTAGAAAATATAGTTATTTTTAATAAAAGTATTATGTTAACATATAATAGCCTTTTATCATTATTTTCAAATAATTAAAATGTCATTTATAAATCAGTAAATGTCAACACAAGACACATAAGCAAAAGCTTTTTAGTATGCTCAATAATAATTTTAAGAGCATAAATCGTGTGACCCAAGCAGTTGAGAACTACTTGTCTGAGACAATCTAATCTCCTACTCCCTCTAGTCTCATTTCTCACCATCTCCCATCTTCTTCTGCCACTCTGACAACTTGGCTGTTATTAGAACATGCCAACCTCATTTCTCTCTGTCATTTTGTTCTTGTTATTTCCTCTGATTATTTAACGATGCTCAAATGTCATCTTTGTAGTGAGGCCTGGCTACATTACTTAAAATTCCAACTCCTGACACCGCCTATCTCCTTGTCCTAGCTAGCCTATCTCCCTGTCCTAGCTTGTTTTTGTCCAGCACCCTATATCTGTTTTCTAGGATGCCGTAACAAAGCACAACAAATTGGGTAGCTTAGCAGATATGTGTTCTCTCATAGTTTAGAAGACTAGAAGTTTGAGATCAAGATGTTGGCAAGGTGGATTAGTTGTGAGAACTATGAGGGAAAATCTGTTCCATCCCTCTTTCCTAGCTTTTGGTGGTTTGCCAGAAATTTTTAGCATTCCTTGGCTTATAAATACATTGTCTCTATCTCTGCTTACATCTTCACACAGTGTTCTAGCTGTGTGCCTGAATTTCCCCTTTTTATGAGGAAGCCAGTGATATTGGATTAGGGCCCATTTAGTGACCTCATCATAACATGATCATCAACAAAGACACTTTTTTTTTCAAATTGGATCACATTGACAGGAACTGAGGATCAGGATTTCACTATCTTCTTTAGGGGGGCATATTTCAACCTATAACAACTCAACAATTTCTAAGGCACTCCAAAACTTGTCTGAGTATGGACTACAGGTCTTCTCTCTTTAGAATGCTTTATGGAGCTAAGGATATCATGATTATGCACTGTCATTTTTCCAGGACATAACACACTGGCACACAGTAGGTACTTAAGTAACTGTGTGTGTTGTGAATGATTTACAAGTCATTTGGTGGGAATAGAGAACTGAATAGGTAGGAGAAATGTCTAGTAGGTTGGGACTACTAGACTACTTAACTAGGAGATATAGGCACAAATAATCAGGTGATTTTCCTAAGCTCCTTTGGTTTTAAGAGGGTGTCAGTAGGTACCCGGGAGACCTTAAGCTATGATCTGAATTTTCCAATTTCAATTATCTAACACTTAAAAATCTGCTTAGATATGTCTATGTCTGGTTATAAAAATCTGGCCTGCTTTATAGTGCTAAGGGCTGTCAATGTAGACTTTACCAAAAAAAATCTCTTTTTAATTCTCAGCTTTCTAGTGACAAGATAGTTTGCATTATTGATTTTACATTCAACTCTATATTTTACACACAGGCTATACATTCACTATTATAGATTTCAAAATAATTCTTTACCATTTAGGGACTTACTTGTAACCAAAAAATAGTTCTTCCTGCTAGAAATGTGCTAACCTTTATGCCATATAAGTTTAAGTGTTTTCTTCTCAACCAGATTGTTTCTTAATTTTATTAGTCTGCATTGTAATTGACTCTAACATATTCAATTTCCCCCCCTTAGTTGCATCATGAGGTAAGCATAATTGACTAAATAGATTAATCAAGCATGTATGGGGCAATACCGACCACTGACATAATCCTCCGAGGCTGTGCAGATGGTAAGCCAAGAAACATAAGGGACAGAAGCAGAAGCAGCAGCAGTCTAAGTTGAACAAATGTGTGGATTTTAAAAGTACTCATCCTAACTTCAGAGGTCAACATGCATTCTATAAAATAATTCACTTTCCAGGGGGCACATTCTGATTCAGACTTCTAAATTTTTAATTAATATTTTTAAAAGCAATCTGAATGACCCTGAACTCAACCAAAATCTTTCACTTGTTGGAAATGAAAATGAAGTGAAGCAGCCCACCAACTTGGTCAGGGAAAAAGTATTTTAAGAACCTGAACATGCTTTCTTTTACAGATATATTCTTTCTGGAATGACTGAAGAGAACATATTTAGATGTAATAAAAGAGACTTAGTACCTCAAGACTGGAAGAAAACTTTTAAATATGGGAAAGAGTAAGAGGTTATCTAACTGAACCTTTCCATGTATACAGAGTAGGAAATATAGACCCAAAGAATGAAGTGATTTTCCTAAGCTCCTTTGGCTTTAAGAGGATGTCAGCAGGCACCTGGGAGACCTTAAGCTATGATCTGAATTTTCCAATTTCAATTATAAAGGAAACTGTCCAAACGTCCTCCAAATTTCAATACTTCCCCAAACTGAGTGTTGCATACAAATTCACTGTCAAAGATATATTCCAAAGACAGAGGGTGTAATGAGAGACAGCCTGCCCTTCTGATTCAGAGCAGCGACGGTAAATAGAAGGCAGAATGTAGGACAAGTTTGTAGTCACTTTCCTTAGAAGGTAAAATTGTAAATTCATTTACCCTGCACGTATTTATAGTCTTTTCATATTCTTCTAGAGAAAAACAGGGAGAATAATCTTAACTATAACCCTAAGGTTTGCATAGAATTATATCTATACTTTGTGATCAGAGTCTTGAAAATGAATTTTAAATGTTCTCCCTACACATCCCTGCTCTGTCTGCAAAGGAAATTTCTTTTTTTTTTTAAATGTTTTTATTTATTTATGCATACAAGCAGAGGTACAGGCCAGAGGCATGGAGTGGCGAGAGGGTTCACAGGGACAGATTGGGGAGCAGAACAGGTAGATCGAGGGAAATACACTGCTGAGGGGAGCAGCGAGCAAGGCAGGAGAGGTCTGCCATGCCATGTGGGAATCTCCCCGGCCAGGGGTTGAACTCCCGTCACCGCTGCTGACAGCTCCACAGTGCAGCAGTTAACCCACTGGGCCACGCCACCGGGGACCGCCCCCCCCCACACACAAAGGAAATTTCTTAGAAGTGAGTAACCTGAATTGCTCAGAAAAAACAACTGACTGTTATTTCCAGAAACTTGATTTTTCTTCATTCCCAGTTTAGAACTTTCATGAGATTATTAACATATAGTAACACAGTATTGCAATATTCAAGTTCTAATACTTTTTTCACATGTACTAATAGAAAGTACTAATATAAAATTTAATACTATACAAAGTACTTAGTAATTTCACAAAAGGTATAGCTTATGAAGATGTTCCCTAGCTTTACCAATTACAAAAACAAAAACAAAAAAAACACAAAACACAATATTCATTGGGCCTCCCTGGTGGTCTAGGGGTTAAGTCTCAGTGCTATCACCACCACGTCCCAAGCTGGATCCCTGGCCAAGGAGCTAACCGACATATGGCACAGCAGACCTCTCCTGTCTCACCTGCCTCTCCCCTCAGCAGTTCATTTCAATAGAACCACCTGTTCTGCTCCCCACTCTATCTCTGCTGAGTCCTCTCACGCCCCCCAACCCTGACCTCTGGCCTACACCAGTCTTGTATGAAAAATTAAATAAAAAAATATTTAAAACAAAAACACAATATTCTTGTGATAGCACATAATGAAATCCCCACACGGGGAAAAGAGTGCAACTGTGGATACAAAGATATATAGAAAAATGTTCAGAGCAGAGAAGCAGAAAAGAGAAATGTGCGAAGAGGGAGATGAATCAGCATAGATAATTAAAAGTCCCAAAGCTCTAATGATAAATATGTCACAGGGTCTCACAAAATAGATCTTAGCCCTTTGAGGATGGATGGGCATGTGTGTTTGTGTGTGTACTCAAAACACATATGTATACTTATACAGAAGCACACAGATCCCAGAAAATGAAAACAATTTCTTCACCATAAGTTCACTGTAAGAACTGGGGACTTGGTACCATCTTCTCTTGGATTCTAAACAATTTATTCCACTCACCTATTATCTATCAAACTTGGTTCTGTACTACTTTAGCTTTGGCCCAGCCTGTTAGTTAAATGACTGGAGGTTTTATTATTGAAAGTGTAGCATTTCAAGTGTTTATTTTTAAAATGTTGGTTTCATATGAGATGACTGAAGTAGACAGAGCAGATTCACCAAGGTGTTACAAAGATATGTAATATTTAGAGGAGATGAGTTTGTGCTTGCAGAAATATGCCATATGATGGGGTGGTGATGGAGAGGTACTTAGAACAAAACACAGGAAGCATGATATAATTACTTGATTTCCTACTGTAATTTCTTACTATCCCAGCTGGCAATGATTCCTGAATACACACTCTGCTTATAAATGTGAACACCAAAATAATGGTGCATAAAAAATTGAAAGGATTTCCATTACTCACTATGTATCAAATGTTTTCTTTCAATATAGCTTTAATTTAAAAATAACCTAAGATGTGCACAGCACTATAACAGATTCTATGTAGTTGGGTAAAAAAACATGATATCTACTTTCAAAGAGTTTAATATCTAATGGTAGATGAAATGTTAAAAAGAGAAACAACATACAAATATACAATCTTAGAAATAATTATTATAGGGGCTGATTAGTTTAGATTTTAAGGTTAAAAATGATCTTTCTGAGGAAATAATAGTTAAACTTTGACCTGAAGTATGACTGGAAGTTGGTAGGCAAAAGGTGGGTGAAATAGATTTCAACTGAATAATGAGCAATTTTTAAATCCTGAATTTTCAAGAAATAAAAGTTTGGGTTTTAAACAGGAAATAGTAAAATAAATCAAAATTATCAGGGGAAAACAAGCAAAAAAATCTTTAAAGGAGAGTTATATTTACAGAAGTTAGGTCAGAAGATTATTTCCCTTGACTAAAGGTCACTGCAAAAATATTGAAGTTTCAAAAAAAAAAAAAACAAGACACTTATGCTGAGGATGGCATACTGCGACAGATAGACAGGAAGTTTGAAAGAATATATTTACCTCAAATATTTACCCTCTGAAATAATGATAATATGAGGGCACAAGAATTACAACATACATATATCTATATATGTGAGATACGCATACACATATATGAGAGAGAAATTCAAAAATTAACATTGTCTGGAAATAGAATAAATATTTGCATGTAAATAAAGGACATCATAAATCCAATTCCTATGCTTGATGCCTTCAGTTCTGGAAGCATATTTGATACAATGATTTGTTTGGGTGGGGACAAAGAAATGGGTGGAACTATCATCTCAGAATGGCTAGTTTGGATATAGGAGGTTGTACCTGCAGAATATTTGTAGAATTCTTATTTCAAATATTCTATTTTATATTAAAGTTGGATCCAAACCAAGTATAAAAAAATACTCTGCTGAAAAAGGTACCTAAACTGGTATAGTTTACTTTTTATTTTATTATTTTTTTGAAGATTTATTTTTTATTTATACATACAAGTTGGGGTACAGGCCAGAGGCGTGGGGCAGCGAGAGGGTTCACCAGAGACAGAGCGGGTAGCAGAACAGGCAGATCAGAAATACACTGCTGAGGGGAGCAGCGGGCAAGGCAGGAGAGGTCTGCCGCGCCATGTGGGATTCTTCCCTGTCGGGCGTCAAACTCGCATCGCCGCTGCCAACAGCTCCACAGCGCAGCGCTTAACCGCTGCGCCACCAGGGAGGCCCTACTTTTTATTTTTAAATTATCTTACAGCAAAATCAAATGTTTTTGATTGCCCAAAAGAAGGTATGTTTTATCAGTATATATTGTAATCAGAAATGTCCTTCCAGGAGAGCAAGAACTATATAGGGTTTATATGTTTTATCCTAATATTAGATTTCTGTGTTGATCCTAGACAAGGTCTTGTACATTAGGGATGCCACATTTTTCTCATCTATCAAAATCAAATTACAGTGTTGAATTAGGTGTCTACCTTGTTCAGCATCAATATTTTCTAATTCTGATATAAATTCCTTACTTCAATAGAAATCAATTTTCTATTTTTTTAAATTAATTTCTTACTATGTTAGGTACCCTGCTAGATTCTTAGAACTTAACAATAAAGAATGTGATCCTCGGGCCTCCCTGGTGGCACAACAGGGTAAGCCTGGCGCTGCGGAGCAGTTGGTGGCTGAGGTGCAAGTTCCATGCCCAGCCGGGGAGATTCCCACATGGGATGGCAGACCTCTCCTGCTTCACCTGCTGCTCCCCTCAGCAGTATTTCAGTCGATCTGCCTGTTCTGCTCCTGATTCTGTCTCTGGTGAACAATCTCACAGTCCCACATCTCTAGCCTGCACCCCAGCTTGTGTACAAAAATAAAATAAATCTTAAAAATTAAAAAAAGAATGTAATCCTCAAGGAAATCTAGTTTAGCAGAGTGATGGGAGAGGGTGCCTGACAAGGAAATAATCATAGTATATGTGATAGTTATCTAGGTACTACCATTTAGGAAGAGTTCCTGACCCAAATAAGGCAATAGGTAGAAAGAATCTTCCTAAGGAGAAAGGAACAAAGATTCCTACATAGCAATTAAAACTTCACATCTCCAGAGTTTACTTTCTGTGACTATTTTCCTAGTTTCACAGAACAGAGGTGATTTCAATGTAGGTTGAAAAGCGATACTTCTGACAGCCTAGAAAACCATGGAGACCTAGGGGATAAGCATCCACTAGTCAGAATCTTATTTCAGGCCTGACGCATGCTCAGAAGCACATTAATATTCAAAGATCTGCTTCTTTGTGCATCAATCAGAGCACACACAATGCTTTTAGACCTTGTCCATCCCCAGTTCCCTATCATCCATGAAATAGGTCTGGTTCCGAACACCAAATATTTGAAGGCAGACTTGCCAAAATAAATCAAGTTCTGCTACATGTAGTTTTTTTTTTTTTTTTTCCAAAAGCATCTCCTTTGTTGGGTGTGTGTGTGAGTGTAAAATAATTAATTTGAGAATGGAACTTTTCTAAGTTTGTACCCCTGATATAATTATGGACTATTCCTTATGTTTCTGCAAGGGCAACACCTTATAAAGCCATGCTTCCATTTTTCTGCAGCTGCATCAGGTCCAGTCTAATAAGTGGTAATTATCATAGCAGTCATTCCCTACTAGTCAGGGGAAAAGGATTTTACTCCACTGAAAGACAAGACCCATTTAAGGGGGAAACACTATGTGGTGTTTATGTGTTTGGGCAATTGAGGTTAATATAAGTCTGTTCTGTTTTTCTCTATAACATGATCGCTATTGTCTTTTTTTAAAGATTTATTTATTTTTGCATATAAGCTAGGGTGCAGGCCAGAAGTGTGGGGCAGTGAGAGGGTTGACCAGAGTCAGAGTGTGGAGCAGAACAAGCAGATCAATAAAATACACTGCTGAGGGGAGCAGCAGGTGAAATGGCAGAGGTCTGCTGCGCCATGTGGGAATCTCCCCGGCTGGGCATCAAACTCATGCCCTTTGCGAAGGCCGACAGCTCCACAGTGCTGTGCTTAACCCGTTGCACCACCAGGAAGGTCCAACACTATCACTATCTTATACATTATTCACTTTATTTATTTAGTTTATTTAGTGTCTCCTCCACTAGAACATAAACTTTCCAAGGATGAAGATGTTTTGTTTGTTTTATGCACTGTTACATGCTTTAAGCCTAAACAATACATAACATATAGTAGGTGATCAATAAATAGGTATTGACTATCTCATTGAGTAGATGTTACTAAACCAGCAGAGAGTTGGTTCATCTCTAGGTAGATTGCCATAGGATGGACATTTTGCACCTATGAGTGGCTATATAATTATCACAAAAATGGCAAGTAGGACAGTCTATTTTTTTCTTTTTAATCAAATATGTGTTCTCTTTTTTGAAGGACAAGAAAATTGGGGCTGTTAAATTATTTTGAGCAACTACCAAGGGAGGTCAACTCATAAAATCAGAAAGAGGCCTATAAATCTTGATAGAGGACTTTGAAATGGTTGATGGAGGAGAAAGGTATTTAGGAGTTAAGGGATGTGTTAAAGAAGGCTTCTAGAAGCAGGTAATACCTAAGTTCATGCACAAAGTTTGAACAGATGTTAATTAGGCAAAAGGTAAAGGGCATGGAAGAGAGTATTCATAGAAAAGAGGTATGAAAATGAGAGGTCTGAGAGCCTGGGAAATTTCTAAACATGACAGATAGTAGGAGTGCAGATGCAAGAAGGTAATGGTAAGGGAGGAGCTGAGGTTCAAGTTACAGGTAAACTATGTAAGACCTTGGTGCTGAGTTAAGAATGTTGGACTTAGAAAAGGACACAAGGGACCATGGAGATGGATCACGGGTGAATTGGTGGTGGGTTACCCAAGGGGAATACAAAATGTAAAAGACATAAATAACAATAAAATATATATAAAGAATGTTAGACTTAACCCAAAAGTCAAAGGGAAGTAATGAGAGTCGTAGTTGGGATTAGTCTTAATGATCACACTAGCTAATACAAGGGAGACAAGACTGAAAACAAAGACTAGTTAGTCAGAGGGTGCTGTAATTCTAGTAAGAGATAATGTTTGCCTGAAGTAGGGAAATTGCATCTGAGAAAGAATAAAGAGGTGGAAGTGACTCAATGACTGTTTTTACGTGAATAGCCAAGATTGTTTACATAGGTGGTGAATTCAAGATAAAAATACTAGAGAAGAAAGAACGCTCTAGAGATACAGAATTACATCATTTTTCTCTATTGCCAGCTTTTTCATACAATCCCTATGCACTGGATGAGTTAGTTTACTAACTAGCCTTAGTTTCTTCATCTGTATAAGAATTTTAAAAACATATACCACACACATTTATAGCAGAAAACAGGACTTGGACAAATGTAATCAAAATAGTTGGCAGTAAATTCTGCCCCTAGTTTTTCACAGAAATGTGACTTCAAATCCAAGTTACTGAAATACTATAATCTTTCAGTTTTCCTATTTTCAAATGAGCGTTTCCTATTTTCAAAATCAAACCTGAACTCCTGTGTTTATCGCAGTACTATTTACAATAGCTAAGGTATGGAAACAACCCAAATGCCCCCAAACAAATGAACTGATCAAGAAGACATGACACACACACACACACACACACACACACACACACACACACACACATACTCAGCATTCAAAAAAGATAAATTAATGCCATTTGCAACAATATGGATGGAGCTGGAAGGGATCATGCTTAGTAAAATAAGTCAGAAGAAAAAAGATAAATATCAGAAGGGTGAATATACAAAAACAAGACAAAGTGTCAGGAAAAAGATAAAACTTGCAAGCTGACTGTAGATATGAGGCATATAGCAGGGGAGGGATCCAAACAGGGGAGTGAAGAGCACAGGGGACCATGATGATGGAGCACAAGTGCTATGGTGATGGGAGAGCTATGGGACTACATCAAAGAGGAAAAATGAAATATTTACAAAAAATAACAATGTAAGAAAAATAAATGTTATTTTTAAAAAGAAAAAAAAGTGTGTCTGTTGCAGATCTTTTTTTCCCACTCTTTTCCTCTTTTTTTTTTAAGATTTTTTTATTTATGCAGACAAGCTGGGGTACAGGCCAGAGGTGTGGGGCGGCAAGAGGATTCACCAGAGACAGAGTGGGGAGCAGCACAGGCAGATCAACAGAAATACACAGCTGAGAGGAGCAGCAGGTGAGGCAGGAGAGGTCTGCCGTGCCATGTGGGAATCTCCCTGGTCAGGCATCGAACTCGTGTTGCCGCTGCTGACAGCTCCACAGGACAGTGCTTAACCGGTAAGCCACCAGGGAGGCCTTGTTGCAGATCTTAAATAAGATGATGGAGCCTCAACAGGACATCTCAAATACTTAGGGTTTAATTTCCAGTCTTATCATCACACCTATGTTAAAATGGCATAGTAAATATTTTTCTGTTCACTGAATGAACAGCTTTCTAAAGAAGTGAAGGATATGATTTGGTTAGACTTGGAAAGGACAATGAGCAAAATTTTACCAGCAAGTTCATGAGGCATAAGAATGAACACGAGGTAATTGGTTAAAATGGAGCTATACAATTAACATTTTTTTTAAAGATTTTTACTTATGCATACAAGGCCTGAAGTGCAGGCCAGAGGTGTGAGGTTCGAGAGGATTCACCAGAGACAGAGTGGGGAGAAGAACAGGTGGATTGACTGAAGTACATTACTGAGGGGAGCAGCAGGTGAGGCAGGAGAGATCGCTGCACCATGTGGGTTAGCTCCCTGGCTGGAGATCAAACTTGTGCTGCAGTGGCTGCCTGTAGCTTTGTAGTGCTGAGACTTAATCCTTTGTGTCACCAGGGAGGCCCTGCAACTAACTTATGACAGGAAACACTAGAGCAGGAACTTTGCAGTTGACTAAAAGCTAAGTTGTGTTTATTATTAGATACAAAGTCTCTGGAGGCTCCAAGTGGCAAGTGGGGTGAGTAAAATTTAAAACTTAAGTGTCCTTCCATTCAAGCCCAGTAAAAACAGTAGATTCAAAATTGCTGGGAGCTGACAGGTCTACTGTACTTACTCCACTCATCCACAGCAGGAGCTAGAAATTTTTTACTGCCTTTTTCTTGGAATTTCTATGAAGGATTCTAGTCTGCCCAAGGGAAGCTCATGTCAAATGACAGAACTCAAAAGGGAGTGGCACAGCAGAAATAGAAACAGCAAAATCTTCCAAGGCCTCCTTCTAACCAGATTATGATCCCAAAGCATGCAAGGGGAAAGCTTGTGATGACAATTACAGATTTTCTGGTATGGACTCTGTCTTTGGCTGCAATTGGACAGGCTGTGGCAACTTAACAGACAGCCAAATGATTCTGTGGTAGTTTGGGCCTGGCAATTCACTGTGGCTTGTAAATGTTCAGAAGGTTTGACTTTCTCCAGAGGGTTTGAAACTATGTGGCTTTGACATGCTTCATCTGAAACTGCCTAAGTATGGTTATTTAATCTTTTTGTAGACCTTTTTAGAACTCCCAACCATACTTCTGACATTACAAATAACAAAACAGTCCCACATATTCACACTGAAACTGAGTTTTCTGTGAATGAGGTTTCAGCAATTCTGGAGGGCATAATTTTCTTGAGGCAAATGACCAAATTCAGCGTGTGTGTGTGTGTGTGTGTGTGTGTGTGTGTGCATGTGCACACACACACGCACATGTGTGCTTCAAGATTCTGTTTCCACATCTTGTATGCTTCATTAAATTAGAATTTTATAGCTCAAGCAAGTTAGGGAAGTACCAATTTGTTCTCAAAGTTATTATCAACAGATGTTTTATTATACATAAGACATGTCAGTTAAGAGACTGTTGTTATGTGGAGCACCCAAAATAAAATAACATGAAAAAATGAAAGAATTCTTCCACCATATGGTTCACTCTGCGTGTGGCTATAAATCGTGCTTTATGAATGTGAACCGGGTTAATATTCAATTTCCTTCTCAGTATTTCAAGAACGATATACAACCTTCGAAGACGACTACATTAATGGAATAGCCCTGAGATTGAAAGGGTAGCTGATTTCACAGTCAGTGTTGCCTTCCTTGAATTGCATTACTCTCCCTTCCCCACTGAGCGCAAGTGCAGAATCCATGCTCACTTTGAGAAACATCCCTTTGGAAACCAGAGGCCACAATCCTCACATCAGCTGTTCAAATGCCCAACTTTCCGAAGGAAAAATCACAATGTTATGTGAAACAATCCAGTCAATCCAGTCAATCTCCTAACAATCCAGTGAGCAGAAAGTGAGACATGGAAGCTACAGCATAAGTGGTTCTTGTGAAATTTTCGATTTGAACTAATCTCAGTTCAGATCTCCGCTTTACCACTTTCTAGCTGTATAACCTTTCACTCTTTATTCCATCACTCAATGCCTCAGTTTGCAAGGTATTATGATAAAAATTACCACAGAGAGTTGTTGCAAGGAGGAATACATGGGGTAATACAATAAAATGCATTTATCATAAATTTCCAGTTTCTAGAATATTTTTCCAAATATTTGAAAAATCCCACTTCTTATTTAGAATTACCAAGTTCACTTTGAATGAGGCACAGGGTATCGGGATAGAATGGTGCACTGGTTTCCAACAGTGCAGTACTTCTGAAAATGCTAACAAAGGAATTGGCCAGGTCTTCTAAAATCATCCTTGCAGGTACTGCCAAATGTGGTGACTGCACTGAAAAGCTTTCATCATAATTTCTGTCAAAACAGTTGAGGCTAAAGACAGGCTGTCCCTAAAGTAACATGCTAGATGAGAAGTGGTTAAATAATCCTGAAATGAGTTTAGTTTTTAAGCAGTAAAAAACAGCCTCACAGAATATCCTGTCATGTCTATTTTATCACTGAATGATGACACAAGGAACATACCACAAGGAAACATACCACAGACTAAGAAATATTCACTTTAAAACTTGGGCGATGCAAAAGTCTCGGTTTTCATTTTACCATAACAAAGTGCATATGAGATAACTTTTTTGTCTTTATCTTCAGACCTATGTCACAAAATAGGCATGTAGAACAAAAAGATGACAAGCCTGGTGGACATTATCAAATAATCTGTTGAGTGAACAACCCTGAATTCCAAGCACCACACTGGACAGTCATGCATATGTGCAGAATGAGAGACATTCTTAGGAGGAAAGGTAAGAGCCAGGAATACGTCCTAGGAAAGATTACATAGGGGGTAATTAAAGGAATGAGGGAGTGGCAGTGATTCTGCACAAAAGTCTCATGAATTAATTGGATATCAATTTCTCCTTAAAGAACTCAAGGAGTGTCATGTGAACAGAGCAAGAGCACTAAGAATAATACTTGTTAATATTTGTGTGATACTTATTAAGGTCGAGGACTGTTTTGAATACTTCATAAATTCATTTTGTCTTTACAGCAATCCTACAAGGGGATATCATTACCCCTGTTTTACAGATGAATTCACTAAGACACAGACAAATTGAGTTGATCATATTTGTAATGCTGGGAAGGGTAAAAGCCACATTTATATTTATTTTTTAAAAATACTTTTATTTTTTGGGGCCCTCCCTGGTGGCGCAACAAGTTAAGTCTTAGCATTATGAAGCTAACTACAGCCACTGCAGCACAAGTTCGATCCCTGGCCAGGGAGCTCCCTACATGCGCAGCAGACCTCTCTGTCTTGCCCGCTGCCCCCCTCAGCAGTGTATTTCAGTCAAGTTGCCTGTTCTGCTCTAGTCTCTGTCTCTGGTGAATCCTCTCACTCCCCTATACCTCTAGCCTACACCCCAGCTCTGTATGCATAAATAAATAAATCTTAACAAATATAAGAAAAGCAAGTTTTGAATTATTGGGTGATTCAACGTCTAATTTGGTATGCAAGTTTCCTTTTGATTTTATATTGATTTTGGAAATCAATGACCACATTTTGATATTTTCAGTTTTTTTACCTGAAAAGTATGTTTTTTTTTTTAAAGATTTATTTATACAAGCTGGGGTACAGGCCAGAGGCGTGGGGCAGCGAGAGGGTTCACCAGAGACAGAGTGGGGAGCAGAACAGGCAGATCAGAAAAACACTGCTGAGGGGAGCAGCGGGCGAGGCTGTAGAGGTCTGCCGCACCATGTGGGATTCTCCGGGCTGGGCGTCGAACCCGCACCGCGCGCTGCCGACAGCTCCACAGCGCAGCGCTCAACCGCTGTGCCACCAGGGAGGCCCCAAAAGTATGATTATTTGAATTAATTTTAATACTCAAACAAATAAACCAAAATCAAAATTGCAAGACATAGAGAAGCAAGGTTGAAAGATAAAGAAGTAAACTTTAGACTGGCCTTTGCTCTATACTAAGTGACCTTGAGTAACCCATGCAAACATTTTCTGAGCCTGTGTTTCCTCATTTCCAAAAGTAAAAGCAGTATCCTATTTCACAGGGTAATTTGGAGGATGAAATGCTAAAAATATTGACATAATATTAAAACTTGAAGTGTATCAATGTACACACATCAACTAAATCAAAGAATAACACTGCATGGATAGAAGAATGAAAAAACTCACTGAATTTAGCATCAGACCACATCGATATATTTTCATGAGGAAAATTTCAAAAGCAAAATTGAAATACTGCTAAGCATTCAATTCCTTCTTGAATAGGAAAAATGTTAAATATGCAGGATGTGATATAATATCTTATTGTTATTTCCCCTCCAAAGTTATGGTAACATTGCTGAAAATGATGTGAAATTTAAGCTGATGGAGGAAGAAGATCATGGCTTATTTTTCCAACATTAAGAGATAATCCTAATGAGAAATAATTCCAAACTCTCTCCACCTATTGTTTTTCTCTTTATTTTTATTTTTTTAAAGGGGGGGGAGGGAGGCGGAGGGAGGGAAGGAAAAGGGCACAAAATGGAATAGAAAAGAACACAAGGGACCATGGAGATGGATCACGGGTGAATTGGTGGTGGGCTACCCAAGGGGAATACAAAATGTAAAAGACATAAATAACAATAAAAATATATATTAAAAAAATAAAATAAAGATTTATTTATACATACAAGCTGGGGCACAGGCCAGAGGCATGGGGCGGCGAGAGGGTTCACCAGGAACAGAGTGGGGAGCAGAACAGGCAGATCAGAAATACACTGCTGAGGGGAGCAGCGGGTGAGGCAGGAGAGGCTGCCGCACCATGTGGGATTCTCCCCGGCTGGGCGTCGAACTCGCATCGTGCGCTGCCGACAGCTCCACAGTGAAGCGCTCAATCGCTGCGCCACCAGGGAGGCCCCATGTTTTTCTCTTTGTTGAAACTACTCTCATTCTTCCAATATTAATGCAAGATATTTTGCCATTTAGCAAAGTTTCTCCTTTATATGAATATATAAGCTTTGAAGGCAATCTGAAGACATTATGACTGACCAGAGAATAAATATTATACTTCAAAGAATCTTCTAGATTTTCCATGCCTACTGGTGGCACCATGTTGTGGCTAAAGACAGATCAACCAGCTCAGCCATACACTAGATTTGTTACCTGGAAGAACTGTCTTAAGTGTTTTTTTTTGTTGTTGTTGTTGCTACTGTTTTAACAATAGTTTTCTAATCTATAAAACAGAAACTCTACAATTTATATAATAGACTTACTGTTGAGATGTGAGATGCCCACTCACATATAAGGTTCAAATTAAAAAAAATTATATAAACTTACTGTTACAGCAGTTATCACAACCATCACTAGAAAGAGCACTGAGGATTGATCTTAGCTTACAAAGATTTTCTGTATCATCTACCTACCTACCTACCTACCTACCTACCTACTTACCTATCATCTATCAGCATCGGTCATCTATAGACACACCATACATACAAACACATGAAAGAAATACATATGTATAGTATAGAATCTAATGTAAAATGTACATAAAATGGGGGCCTCCTCGGTGTTGCAGTGGTTGGATGCCGCGCTGTGGAGCTATCGGCAACGGCAATGCAAGTTTGACGCCCGGCCGGCGATATTCCCACATGGCACAGCAAAATTCTCCTGCCCCGCCCGCTGCTCTCCTCAGCAGTGTGTTTCCGTCAACCTGCCTGTTCTGCTCTCCACTCTGTCTCTGGTGAACCCTCTCGCCATCCCATGCCTCTGGTTTGTACCCCAGCTTGCATGCATAAATAAATAAAATCTAAAATAAAATAAAATGTACATAAAATGTATGAACTACTGTCAGGAGTAAAAACTACTAAACTTTATGCAGTGGAACTTGTGAAAAGACCAAATGATTCTTCTAGTGATTCTAATAGTGTCACCTCAAAGGAATTGTTTAAATACTGATCATGTTGAACAAAGATAAATCTACTTAGTTATACTGGTTTTACCTTTTAGTTCATAGATTTGGATATTAAGGTATCAGCAGGTTCTTTCTCATTAGAATATGAAATTCTTCATGATTGGCTAGTTTTCGAAGAAGTAAGTTAAAGCAGGACACTTATTGTTTTATGACCTTGAGTGAACCTAAAGTTCCTTTGGGAGGTTTAGTTTTCTAATCACAATTCATTTACTCTAATAGGACAGTCCTGAACCCACTGTTACAATCTGGTCACTTCTGCTGGTTGCCAAATATTTCTGACTCATCACCTTCTTAACTACAGACAGGCATATGATGGACCTGTTTTAGTCAACGAAATCTGAGTAAAGTATTGGGTATCATCTCCAGGAGTAAACTGCAAAATACAGTTTGTGCTTCACATATGTAAAAAAAAAAAAAAAATCAAGACTTGTTTAGCCTGCTTCTGTTCTTGAATTAGTATAAAGTAACAAGATGTTAACTTCTCATCTGGTAAGTCATTGCAACTTTGAGTAACCACCACTATTAACTGATACAATGTCTTTGTAGAATCCTCATTTCAACATTGAGCATCTGCCTTGTGTCAAGTGCTAAGGACAGAAGGCAAATAAAACATGGTTCCCATTTTTTAATGTATAAAATACATTTTTTAATGTATAAAAGGTACATACACTATAAACACTGAAAGCTCTGTGATGATGAAGAGGATGGATTAATTGTGGCTCTGGAAGTCTGACAAAGCTTTTCAAAGTTGGTAACATATGAGCTAAACTTTTCAGTAAGAACTTGTCATGCGGGCTTCCCCCGTGGCGCAGTGGTTAAGTGCTGCGCTGTGGAGCTGTCGGCAGCGGAGACGCGGGTTCGATGCCCGGCCAGGGAGAATTCCACATGGTGCGGCAGAGCTCTCCTGCCTCGCCCGCTGCTTCCCTCAGCAGTATATTTCTGATCTGTCTGTTCTGCTACCCTCTCTGTCTCTGGTGGGCCTTCTTGCCGCCCCACGCCTCTGGCCTGTGCCCCAGCTTGTATGTATAAATAAAAAATAAATCTTCAAAAAAAAATTACAAATGCCCATAAACTGCTGAACAAAATATATATTAAAAAAAAAGAACTTGTCATGCAAAAATGCTTAGGTAGTGAATAGCAATTTTAGGATCAACAGTAGCCAGTTAATCATAAATGAAAGATGACATTTTTCTCAAAAATTAAATGTGAATTGCTTAATTTACACTAAGTCTGTTAACAAAGCATTTTAAACTTTAAAACTCCTAACACATTATAAACATTTTGATACCATGAATATTTTCATATATACATTCCCCATTTCCAAAGAACTGATAACTTGAAAGTTTAAAAATGCATCAAGTTCATCAATCTAAGTGTAGAAAATACAAACCTTTAAACCCAGTGGTTTTTATCATTTTTCAAACATTTGAAATAACTTTTCAGTTTTTCTACTACATATCTCTATTTTGAGGTACTGATATTTTTGTTTCTTCTTCCTATATTTTTACTTTCCTTTCTGTATATTAAAGATGATAACTGTAGAGGGGAGGAAAACTGGCATGGATGACATCAGCAGTAGCCTGTAAATACATTTCCACTTTTATTCCAAAGAGTGAAGCCCATAGGAGAAAATAAGGGTTCCTTGAGAAGGGAAAATAAAAACAAACAAACAAACAAAAAAACACAGAGGAGACAGCAGAAGAGAGGTGGCAAAGACAGAATAAGAGCGAGGTTTCTAAAATGAGGGATGAGGTGGAGACAGAGCTCCTTGAACTGGACTAAGAAGGAGAGAATAATTTGCAGAGATGAATGCTTTTTGAGGCATGCCTAAAATGAGGGGGGGTGAGCAGTTTTCTAAAGAGTCTCATGACTTCCTCTGTCACTCAGGGCTTGTTTAGTTGTAAGAAACAAAAATCCTGCATTAAACTGGTAACACAATAAAAGGGATTAATTGCTTACTGCAATACAAATTCAAAAGGAGTATGTCAAATATGGTTTGACATATGGCATTACAATGATACCAAGATTGTTCTTTACCCCTTTTCTTTACTCTGCCATTTAAAACACTACTTCATTCTAAACCTGAGATCCTCTTAAGGTCATAGATGGCTCCACACTGCCATCTGAACCATAGGATTTCTTATTCATACCCAGGGATGAAGGTGGGTTTCTGTCTCAAAATCCTAACTAAACGTCATAGAAATCACTCTCATTGTACTGTATTAGGTTACATACCCACTGCTCTGGTGACCAGAAGTGTAGGATGCAGTATTTTTTTTAAGATTTATTTATTTATGCATACAAGCTGTGGTGCAGCCCAGAGGTGTGGGGCGGTGAGAGGGTTCACCAGAGACAGAGTGGGGAGCAGAACAGGCAGATCGACCAAAATACACTGCTGAGCGGAGCAGTGGGCGAGACAGGAGAGATGTTCTGCGCCATTTGGGAATCTCCCCGGCTGGGCATCGAACTCGCACTGCAGCCGCCAACAGCTCTGCAGGGCTGCGCTTAACCCGCTGTGCCACCAGGGAGGCCCAGGATGTAGTGATTGGCCTCAATCAATAAAGACCCCACATTGAACTTCAGGGTCACCTTAGCTTCCTCAAAATACATGGGTTAGGTGGGCAAAGTTAGATACCTGAACTAAACTGAGCACAATTGATCAAGTGGAAGGGAAAAAAGAAAAGGGCAAATAGCCAACAAATGCCCACTACATTACAACAGGACAGTGGATTTTACAGCAGTTGCTTTGACCGAAAAAAAAAAAAAAGTGACAAATAATGTGCAGGTTGTTTTATTATTGTGTAAGGCCTGAGAATGGTGGGGAAATTCTGGACATGGTTAAGATGATAAAAAGAAAATCACTAAGAATGACAGGTTGCATTTTCTATTCCCTTGATAGTTGAGCTACAGAAAAATATAGCTACATCAGTTAACGTTTGTTTAGTTGCGAGTAACAAAATCTGTAGCTTTTATCATTTCTCAAGAACTAGTGTTTAGTGACCCAGGTGGGACTGTGGGGTCCTTTCCTGCATTGCTCCCAGGGTCTTTGCTTTTCAACAGTGTTAGGATGCACTGCATCTATCCCATCCCTGAACTGTCAAGGCAACACTGAGTTAGAACTTCCCTCACCAAGCCTCCTTATCCAGCCATGACTCGTTGACACAAATCATAGAAACAGATCTACTCTGATTAATAAACTCAGCTTGGGAATGGCAGAATTTTGTCACATCTGTGCAGATCTTTCCTTTGTAGATTTTGTTTAGATGCTATTAGTTTTAGAAGTACCATCGTATGAGCATCAGTACACACGGGTGTGTGCTTGTAGTAATAGAGAACCATGCCAAAGAAAGAAATGTGGGGGTAGTAGTACAATAAGTGGTTCACAGAAAGAAAATATATTTGCCAGTTCAGTTGATGTGAGGGCACTAAAGCTCATATTAATGAACTGAAAGAGAGAACTCGTTAGTACTCTGGTAATGGGGGTTTGTGAGGTGAAAGAAGGGAGATCAGTCAGCTGGCAGCTTATAAGGAAAAATGGGGAAGGCTGGAGTCAGCAGCTGAATTTCAGCTAACTGCATTTTGTGCCAATTCATCTAATTCAGCCCTGAGAGCTATGTTTACGAGGTGCTCCTCAATCCTGAGACTTTCATATTTATATCTAAAAAAAAGCTAGATTAATGATCTTCCCTTCAATGTCTATAAACTATATTTCTAAAAATCCATTTTTTTTTCTGACATCCAAGTCCAATAGTTAACACTGCAGAGCACTTTTTACATGTATGAAAGCTTACTGACTCCCAAATGAGAAAACGTTAGTAGACAGAGGAGACCTAAATTCATAGACCTGTCACTAACCATTCTCTTTGCTTGTCACTTGATTTTATTGCTTTTTTTTATTTCTGGGAGTTAGAAAATAGTAATGGGCTACTTTAAAGGAGAGAGTATGTGTAAGCTTTAGAGTTTAAGGTTTATTGCAACCCACCAACATTATTCTACTGGAGAGCTTTGCTCTTCGACCTTACCTCAGTGGTGAGAGACATGCTTAGAATTTAGAAAAGGTAAAGAATCTAATCAAGGGAAAAACATTTTTTGAGAATAGGCTGTGGCAACATGCGCCTAAGGACCCGACCTAATCAACAACTTCAGCACAACAAGAGCTAATATAATGCCAAGATAAATTTGTGTAAATTCATTTGTTGGCGAGTTACAGATGCCTAATTTGAATTAGTCTGGTTAAAAAGAATTTAATGGGAGTTTCATATAGCTACTAGGAAGGGAGTGATGTCTACTTGGGTCTTTAGAATAGTTACAACATAGAAATAAGATGTTGCCAGTTCTTCTCTCTCTCCCTCTCTCTCTCTTCCTCAATCACTATCTTCTTACTTCCCCCCTTCCCCCCTCCTCTTCTCTCTCATCTCCTATCTGTGACTCTCTACAGGAAGCCTCATTTTCTCAGATAAACTTTTTGTACCTACAGGAAATCCACATAATAACCAGTCATCGGACTCTATCTCACAGCTATACTACCCAACCAGGATGCTGGACCTGTCTATCTCCATCCCTCCTACTCCAGTGTGAAAACTCCTAAAGAGCACTTTTTGACTCATTTTGGCTCAGGAAGTAGTCTCTAAACTGCATCAAATCACTAAGAAAAATTTTAAAAGATTTCCCATGCTCTCGCCCCAAGCTTCTGATTCATTTGAGTTAGAGCAGGGCCCAGGTGCCAGTATTATTTGTTATTAGCTCACCAGTAAAATTCCAGTGAGTAGCTCCAGACCAGTCAACTGTTGACCATGGTTACTACACTGAAATCTTCTCCTGAACCACATGGTTGGACTGCAAGGAGGAGCAGTTCCTCCAAACAAGGAGGATGTTACTAATGTCAGTTCAATATATACATAAAACAATAGTTGTTCTCTATCATATATAAAGATTGGAAGTGGGGAATCATCAAAATATTTTAAAATGTTATCAGTGCATATGAAAAAAAATACATAGTCTCAAGCTATTGAAAATACTGTTACAAGCTAAAAATACAAACTAATAAAATACTCTTATTGTTTGTCTAACCTGGAACAAAATTCTTGTGAACTAACAGGGAAGAAGAAAAGGAAGAACTACAGATAGCACTGGTTATTTGAGGGGAAGCAGACTTCAAGGGCAGACTCCTTTTACATATTTAACATATTTAGAAAATACATTGATAATTGGGCATATATACTTTTGGGAGATCACGTAAGAACATTATAGTTTACCACAAATATAATCCCACAGACACAAACACAAAAAACCCTAAATACGTGTTTGTCACTTGACCTGGTCTTAGAATCAGAGCCTGAAGCTACACCAAGTAACATATTAAAACAACGAAAAAAGTAGTAAGTAGACAAATGTGTATGTTTCTCTGTGTGTGTGCATGTGTGCACATGTAATACACTTTATAATTAGTAACACTGAGCACTGAGCATATTTGAGGAACTCATTAATTTTACACATATTATTTTTATTTTTCAAAACAATTCTCTGATAGGTATTAATGTCCCACTGTAGGGTAAATGAAAGAATGATCAGGGTTTTCTGCCCTCCCATCAAAGATAGATCCCCTATCGTCCAACACGCATGCTTGATGGCGACATCTGAAGCAAGGTGCAGGCAAGTGTGTGTGGGCACACCTGGGCCTAGAGGCCGAGGATTTAAGAGCAGCAGCAGCAGAAACAGAGAACAGAATGTGGCAGTAGAGGAATGTGCAGTGGGGTGCAGAGGAGACATGAGAGAAGCTGAGAGCCCAGAGAGAGTAAAGATTTTCTAGGGGCTGGAAGGCCTGCCAGCCTCCAGGTCCCCCAGACCCCTTTCCTGTCCTATACCAGGTTGCCTCACAACAAAAAGAACATTAAAAGCCTGAAAACTCCACCGAGGGCTCCAGGATTCCTCCTTTACCCGTCTGCCTGGATCATAGAAAACCTTGTGCCTTGCTGAAAAAAATCTCAGGAATTTAGAAATTTAAAGACTATTTTAAATAATAAATTCTTAACTCCATTTGAATATAGAAGTTTTCTTCCATAAAAATTAAATAATGTGAAGTAAACAAATTTGGCCTAAGTAACTCAGACATCAAATGTCTTTCTATTAATTTGACACCTAGATGTACATGGAGACTATCAGTAGACAATTTTTATGGGTCACTTCTTACCTTGTAGTTCATAAATACGTTTTGCAAAATTTCCATGTTACCCCAAACTTGATTCAATTTTGGGATTTGCAAGATGTAATGCATTCAAATGCATCATTAACTTTTCTCTGCCCTACTACATTATATTTTTACATAAGTTTAAAAATAAGTAACAAAAGTTTAATGACATATTTAGAAAGATGGCTCACACCTTTTATTATATTTTTAATTGCAAAATAAAGGACTATCTCTGACTTGTCAGAGAGAACATTCAACTACTATCACATAGCCATATATTCTGCAGTTGACAGAAAAGCACTGCAAATGTTCCTTTTTTCTTTTTGGGGGTGAGACTTGAGGGAGGGGAAAGTGGTAGCAGATAGTCAGATAACCACTTCAACATCTCTGCTAAATTGTAGTCTTGCATGCTGGTAACGGTTATAAAGACATAAAGGATGTATTATTCATGTTAGGTCAACTAGCTTAACTTGATATAAGTCACACTGGGTATATATAACCTATTAATAGATATCCATGGATAATGGATAATTACTCAGAGGCATAGACTTTATGCTCAGATACCTTATTAATGTCAAACAAGCCTGGTAGCAGAAAGGCCTGACATATCACAGGTGTCCATGGTTGAGAGGCTCAGGTGGTTTTAATAAAAGGATTTGTTGGATTAAAGCCCAGGTATCTTTGACTCCCAGCATTTTCCCATCCCACAGAACATTAGAATTTGCCCTTCTGACAGTCTTACACATTTGGAATCATCCCACTCCTCCATCACCATTGACAGAATTAGCCATTAATTATATATCCTAAATGACATACTTGCCTTGTTGCCTGAGTTCTATGAAATGTGTCGCCAATATTGCAGCTAAAGTGATTATTTTTAAAAAACAAAATGATTAATTCATTTTTCTGCATGAAATTCTTTTCTTTTTTTTTTTAAGATTTATTTATTTATGCATACAAGCTGGGGTATATGCCAGAGGCGTGGGGCAGCGAGAGGGTTCACCAGAGACAGAGTGGGGAGCAGAACAGGCAGATCAAAGGAAATAGACTGCTGAGAGGAGCAGTGGGCGAGGCAGGAGAGGTCTGCCACGCCATGTGGGAATCTCCCTGGCTGGGTGTCGAACTCGCATCGCTGCTGCCGACAGCTCCACAACGCAGTGCATAACCGCTGTGCCACCAGGGAGGCCCTGCATGAAATTCTTTACAGGCTCTCACTGCCTTCAGGATAAAATTTATAACTCTCTGGATATTATTCAGTCCATCCACATCCGTAGCCCTTTCTGTCTCTCCCGCCAGGTTTCTCTATCTCTGAGTCCTACCTTATACCTTCAGGTGCAGTCAATCTGCACGACATACAAATCCCCGTGCAAGTTACTTTTTCATGGACTTTCAGCATTTGCACCTTAGGTTCCTTGCCTGAGAGGCTTTCTTCTCACATCCTCCTAGTTAGCTTGCCCTATCTTTCATAAACCAGCTCTGGTACCATGCCTCAGGGGAGAACTACATTCTGTTGTTCATAGAACTCTATTCCTTTTCATTGTTTCCACTTATTTAATTATCTTTGTCCTCTCCCATGCTATATAAATACTATGAAGTAAGGACTGTGTCTGGTGTCCAGTAAATGCTCAGCAAATAAATACATATTAGACATCTGCAGGAGTCATATGTGTGGCCAGTGGTTAATGCAATTGCATAATCTGCTCACTGTAATCATCAACATGTCTCAAAGTTGACCAGCAGCTTTCCCTTTTCTTTTTATGTCATCATGATGATATAAGCACACTATAATAAACTTTCTTCCATGAAATAATTCATAGATCATTGAAAAAGAAAAATTGTACTCATCATTGAGTGTGAGTTTTCTACTCATGTTACTTTATGAAGAAGGGACACCTTGTCCAAGAGTGGACACCAAGAAAAACTTCTTGGGGTTCTCTCTGGTGGCCTAGTGGATGGGTCTCAGCTCTGTCACTCCTATGACCTGAGTTCGATCCCTCCCAGGGAGGTAACCCACATATGACACAGCAGATCTCTCCTATCTCTCTCACTGCTCCCCTTTGCAGTGTATTTCACTGCACTATTCTGCTCCCCACTCTGTCTCTGGTGAATCCTCTCACCCCCACAACTCTTTTGCCCTACACCCCAGTTTTACACACACACACACAAAAAAAAAACTTCTTGAGAGAAATGATATAAGCTTAATTTTGAAGGCAGTATAATTCAGTGGAAATGAGAATATACTTGAGAGTACTGAGTTGAATTCTAGCTCCATTCCTTACATAAACTGTAATTTTTTACAGGTGATAGAATTTCTGAGCTACATTTATCCTAATAGTAAAATAGAGTTTGCAGCATCACGGTGATGTTGCTAAATGTGATTACCATATCATTAAATTAAATGTTATATGCATTAACTATTAAAAAGCTATAAGCTATAAACAAATATAAAAAGGAGCATAACTTCATCATTGGGTGTCTGACATCTAACCAAGCAACTGACAAAAAAAAAAGTGGCATGAAAGAAATTCTTGTTAGATAAATGTAACTTATGCATTGAAATTGGAAAGCTGTTTTTTTTTTTTAAGATTTATTTATACATACAAGCTGGGGTACAGGCCAGAGGTGTGGGGCGGCGAGAGGGTTCACCAGGGACAGAGCGGGGAGCAGAACAGGCAGATCAGAAATACACTGCTGAGGGGAGCAGCGGGCGAGGCAGGAGAGCTCTGCCGCACCATGTGGGATTCTCCCCGGCTGGGCGTCGAACTCGCATCGCTGCTGCCGATAGCTCCACAGCTCAGCTCTTAACCGCTGTGCCACCAGGGAGGCCCGAAAGCTGTTTTAAATGATCTGGATAAATAGCACTTGTAAGCACTACCATGTTAGCATTAAGGAAATTTAAGAACAACTGTGCACACTATTCTAAACCCTTACATCAACTCATGTAATCATAAGGATTGTAGGAGATAATTACAAATACTTTAATCTCATTTTCAGATGAGAAAACTCAGGCACAGAGACATTAAGAATTCAGCTCAAAGTGGGCCTCCCCGGTGGCGCAGCGGTTAAGCGTTGCGCTGTGGAGCTGCCGGCAGCGGTGACACCAGTTCGACACCCGACCGGGGAGAATCTCACATGGTGCGGCAGACCTCTGCTGCCTCGCCCGCTGCTCCCCTCAGCAGTGTATTTCTGATCTGCCTGTTCTGCTACCCACTCTGTCTCTGGTGAGCCCTCTTGCCGCCCCACACCTCTGGCCTGTACCCCAGCTTGTATGTACAAATAAAATAAATCTTTAAAAAAAAAAAGAATTCAGCTCAAAGTAACTGGGCTAGTCAGTGATAGGGCCAGAATTCAAATCCAGACATTGTATCTTTACTTCACTCTACTCACAGGGAGAGCAAAAACATAATTTGTGACTATGACAAATATACAGACATTCCAGACACTCTTCTAGGTGTACTGAACTTAGAAATGAGCATATATTTGAGCATAGCATACACTTAGGGAGACTTATAGGTATTAGCAAAACAAACAATAAGTAAATTGTATAAATTTTTGATATTCATAAATTCAATTAAAAATAACAAGGCAATGAAAAGGAAAAAAAAACACGATGGAGGTTGGTACTAACTTACATGGGGCAGACCGATGGTTTTCTGAGAAGGTGACATTTGAGCAGATATTTAAATGATGAAAAGAAAAAGTCATATAAAAATGTGAGGTGGAAGTTTTCCAGGCAGATATAATAGCATGTATAAAAGTCTTAAGGTGGGAAAATTTTGGTTTTGTTTTTTGTCTTTTGAGGAATGACAAGAAAGTGTGATTGGAGCTGATGTTGGAAGGAGAAGCAGGGGTCATGATTTTTAATGATGATAATGAGTGAAATTGTTACCTCTTGAAGGGTTATAAGAATAAAGGTGGAATCTGATTTATATTTTGTAGATTACTCATTCTAACTGGAGGAGAAGAGTGGGAAAATTGGAAACTACAAGAATGGTTCAGGCATGGGATGATATTGGTTTGGACTAGAAGTCAGCATAGCAGGTGGTAAGACGTGAGTGAGCTTGAAATACAATTTTATGGTAGTACCAGTAGGCTTTGATCTGAATGCCAAGCAAAAAAGAATAATTAACCAAGATGCTTAAATGATGACTTTGGCCCCAGAAAGGAAATGATAGAGGTAATTAGTTGAAATGAGGAATGTTTGAGTAGAAGCAGCTTTGGACCTGAGGACAGGGAGTGCAGGGAAATCAGGAATTCTGTGGGAATATACAAAGTTTAGGGGACCTTGATATTCAGCAGAGATGCCAACTGGACTGTTAGTGACTGCACACATTTGGAGTGTGGAGAGAGCTCGTGACTTCAGATTTGGAATCACTGGTTGACAGTTGGTATTTAAAAGCATGGTTCTGGCTGAGATCACCCACAGAATGAGGAGAGATTGAGACAAGGTCCATGAATTGGGTTTCTGTGCTCCAAGATTTTGTGAAAGAACTAGCCAGGAGACTGAGATAGAGTGCCAGTGAGGTAGTGAATAAACAGGAAAGTGTTTTGTACTGCAAGATTCAAGCAATTCACATCTTTGCGGAAGGAGTCAGTGACAGATGTATCAAAGGCTGTGAGAGAAGTGAGGAGTGAGAACTAATGTTTACATTTAGCAAGATGGAAACTGCCATGGTCTTTGATAGGGAGCATTTTAAGCTAATGGGGGGATAGAAACTTGAAATAGGTTAAAATAAGAAGATGAAGTAATAAGGTTGAGTTAATGGAAACACAATTTCCTAGATTTTTGACAAAGCTATGACAGAATGGGAACATAAGGCCAAGCAACACTTTGTTTTTAAGATATTACATCATGTCTGTATTACTTTTATCCAGGAAGAAGAATGAGGAAAACTGATATTATGAGGAAGAGAGAGAGAGAGAGAGAGAGAGAGAGAGAGAGAGAGAGAGAGAGAATGCTGAGTGTATGAGAAGGAGAATTAAAGTTATGGACCAGGGAATATATGCTAGGTTTGAAGGAAAGTGAGGGCATAAAGAAATGTGGAAACTGGATGGATAAGGTGAAATTAATGATTCCCAGTAAAGTTACAGAACTTTTGATGTAGACATATTAGAATAAATGATAAGAGAGAATGACAGATAAATGACAGAGAGAAGGTAGTGTTCAGAGCAGATGATGCTTGATATAGTTTTTTTTTGTTGTTTGTTTTTTTATAGGGGACACAGGTTTGCAGTTAATGGATATGATAACATTTAAGTGCAATCTATAACTAGGAACCATAGAACAGGATGTGGGAGATGTGAGATGATGTAGCAGAACATGAAGTATGTCAGAACCTAGACTGGAACCCACAATTGTCAGACCACCACTCAATGCTGTACCTCAGACCAATGCTAGCTTTTAATTAATTTTGACCTCTTAAACCAGGGCAACTGAATGGGGTTATATTTCAAGATGTGCGTGTGTGTGTGTGTGTGTGTGTGTGTGTGTGTGTGTGTGTGTGTGTGACAGGTGCATGAGGAGAGAAAGGCTGGCATCAGTGTGAGATCTGGGCAGTCAAAAAGCTTCTGACTCCACAAAGGCCTACTCTTGTTTTAATATTCTGTCATGGCCATTTTTTAATTCTTACTCAAATTTTTATTATATTTTGTACTGTGTGCCACAAATTATATAGACAGTTCTGAAAAGAAAAGTAACTTAGAAAGAGAAAAGTGTTCTTTTACTCTCACTTGGACCAATTTTTCATAAGCTCCACTTTTCTGCATTTAGCAAGCTATTAAAGTGTTATTAAAGTTCAAAATGGAAGTTTTGAAGAAAGTATCTGTCAGACACTTAACTTTCCATGTAAATTTCCTTTTAGAATTGCTCATAAGTAATAAAATTAGGCTGAAAGTGAGAAACTCAGGGAAAGTGAATAATGAGTAAACTGAAGAAGAAATATAAATTTAAGATTAGATCTAGGTCTAAATTCAACTTAAATAATAGTTTAGGAAAATACTTATATTTTTATTTCTTATTGTAAATGTATTACATATTCATTATGGAAGGTTTATAAAAGAAATACAAAGTAAAAGAAGAAACTGAAAGTTATCAAAAAAAGTCTTAATAAGGTTGCAAACCACTTTTAATATTTTGGTGTAAGATTTATGAATTTCCTATATATACAAAGTTTATTTGTGCATACTGGATTACATTTTAAATACCATTTAAACCTTGATTTTTAAATTTAATAATATAGTTAGGGCCTCACCGGTGGCACAGCGGTTAAGCGCTGCGCTGTGGAGCTGTTGGCAGCGGCGACGCGAGTTCGACGCCCGGCCGGGGAGAATCCCACATGGCGCGGCAGACCTCCCCTGCCTTGCCCGCTGCTCCCCTCAACAGTGTATTTCTGATCTGCCTGTTCTGCTCCCCGCTCTGTCTCTGGTGAACCCTCTCGCCACCCCACGCCTCTGGCCTGTACCCCAACTTGTATGTATAAATAAAAAATAAATCTTTAAAAAAAAATAATATAGTTAGTCCTTCTATCTTCAAAATAAAAAAGTTTTTCTAAAATCTGATAGCAGTATATTTTAATGTAATTTTCTATTCCATGGACATATAGTACTGTATTAGTAAACAGTTGTTTTTTCCAGACTCCAGAATTGTAAACAATACTAATATTAATATTCCTTGTATAATTTTACATTTTTCTAAGTATAATTTCTGGTTCAAAAGTATGATTATTTTAAGGCTTTGATCCATATTTCTTTTATTTAATTTATTTTTACTTTTCAAAGCCAAAAACTAACACAACAAAAATCCAAAACATCCCCCACCATCCATTATACCTTCTAGTCCCCACCCCCAACCTCATTTCAGTTTTCAGTATCCACTAGTTTATTTTATTTTGTTTTGTCCACTTATCTGCTTTGTTTCCTTATATTGAAGATAAAGACAAAATCATCCAACAATTGTCTTTGTTTCTCACCAATTTCACTTTTCATAATCTCCCTGAGTCCTTCCATTCTGTTGCAAAAGGCACCATTTCATCTTTTCTTTTAGCTGACTAGTATTCTACTGGGTATACATCCACTATACTTGATCCACATCTCCAAGTTTGTTCATTCATGTTTGCACCAATTTCCAGGCCAACTCAATGAGAGTGAATATGAACCTTCATTTTAAATGTTTACCACCTGAGTAGATAAAAACTGCCTAATAGTATTGCTTTCATTATATATTAATAAGTTTGAACACGTTTTCATGTTACTGACCTTTTTTTTTTGATGAATGCCTTTTGGTCATTTTTTTCTAGGTGGTCTTTGGCATTTCTCTTAATGTTTTGTAAAATATCTTTAATTCTATATCTCTGTCTTTTCTTTCTATATGTATGTTTTATATAATAGATTGTGTAACACAGAATTTCCCTAATTTGTCAAAACCTTGCCAAGATCCTACTAACATATTTGAAGAAATCTACAGAGTTGCTGGGTTTCTCTATGGGAGGGGTTTTAAAATCTATCACTTTAAAAAATGCATCATAATGGTAGCTCTGAGGATTGTATTATTATCACATGAATTAGAATGTTTTGTTATGTATCTGAAATATATGGCAAACATTGATAATAAGAAAAATAGTGGAGGAATTACTTCACAAGTTCACTGGACACTTCTGTCTTTTCCATTTTTTTCTCCAATCTGGCGATGCAATTTACATACTGAACATTGTGGCAATTCTGTCTGCTTTTCTCAATGCCCTACCCTGGAAGCATTTCATTAATATTTTCACTGTGGGTACTGTTAGAAACAACCAGGGTAATATACACAATTGCATGATTTCAAAACAACCCACGGGAGTGCAGAATGTGTAATACAAAATTGAGGCTTTGGATTATTGAATCTTTCTTACCCTTTCCAATGTAATTTCTTCAAATTCATATTCAATTTCTGTTCCATTGACCTAGAAATGGGAAAAAAGAAGCAGAATGATTAAATTCATATTGCGGGTGAGATAGTAGCAACTTTAAATAACACCTGGAGGTTAGGCTTCATTCTAGTTTAGAATAAACCACTTTCTTGGTATTTGTGTCTGCATGTTTTTATATAATTTAAATATAATCCAAGGTACTCTGAAATACATGACTTAGATCCTACCAAAAAAAATAAAGCTTATTGTGTCCTTCAGAGTTTTGTGTTTGGGGAAATGTAAATATGCATCATGAGTTAACAACAGGACAAACCATCTAGGAACAATATTACGATTAAAGAGAAGTCATTCCTAATATATTTTTAAATTTCCATAAGTGAACACTAAAACATGACATTAAAAATCAGTAGGGAAGGGAGAGAAAAGAAATCACTAATAAGGGTAGCAGTAAGAATGTCAAATAAAGAATAGCTTTCCTTTAATTGACTCAAACTCAGGTAATTCATCTCCATTATCTTCTTGTTCTGCTTACTGGAAACCATGGATCACATGACCATATCCATGGACTTCAACAGCAATAAGAAAAGGACAAAGTAGATGATGTTTGAAATTCCTAAGATACCATTTTAACTATCCAAACAATCCTTGAATCACTTTAAACTTACAGAGAGAATACACTCAAATATAACTGGATAACATATAATATATACCTTGGACTTCAATAAATATGCCTACAGAACATAAGAAGAACTGCCTCAAAATAATCTAACAAATCTTCAATTCCCAATTTGTCTATTGCAGAGTCCTCAGCCAGGTAAAACCTCTAAGCAAGAAAATACTTCAACTGGTTGTTTCTTTTCTCTTATTTGTGTCTTGGCAATACCATTAGCATTTAGAAGTCACTCAGAAAGTTATTTTTAAACAAAAAAACTATAATTTTTGAAGGGTTTTCATTTAAGCTTTCTCTTCCTTCCTTAGAATTTAAACAAGCTCTTACAGCTTGAAAAGTCCATGGGACAAGGACCAAATAGTACTGTTTCCTACAAGAGCTTGGCAAAAAAGAAGTGGTAAAGAAACAACAACAACAAAAAAGGAGAAAGTGAATGAGCTAAACAATTTATCTTAATTAAAAACAGATATTTGTGAGTTCTTTTCAATAATGTATTTGGGTATAGTATCATCAACTAAAGGTATAAATGTAACTATAATCAGTGAATGTACAGAATGGCAGTAGATGTTACTTATGTGTATACAATAGCCACTGAGCATGTTTTTGATTTTCTAATTACATGAGCTAATTGGTGAATCACATTTTATTGTATTACTACATTATCAAACCACCCAAAACCAAATTTGATTTTCTGGGCTTCAGTAACTTAATGACTCAAAGAAAAGGATTTGATAATGGTAAAAAGCTTCAGCTACTTTATGGAGACTTATTCTTCACATGTAAAAGTAAAAAGCAAACTTCAAACTGCCTGTATATGTAGGTCTCCATGCTAATTAATTTTACTTGTGTTTTAAAATAATTTTCTTTAGAGGGAGAAGATTGAAGTAAAGTGATATATTTTCATTCTCTCAGTTTGGCTCCATGAAGCTTTGCTTCAGTGCTTCTCTAGTACAAAACCCCTCCCATTATTCAATGGCTGTAGGCCCAGGAGTAAAACTCAGCTTTGGAGAGAAGAAAATAAGCAAGCTTCTGATAATAAATATCTAAAGGCTCTAGGTGAAAGAAATTCTGTTAGGAAGTTTTTAAATGATAGTTACCCATGAAGTAAACCAATGGTATTTCATCAAAGGGAAACCTTATCCCTTCTCCCACTTCCACATTCACAATGTTAATTTTTTCTAACCTCAATATAGAGATAAAAGAAAAAAAATAAGAAAGGATAGTATAGACTTTGAAAATGGGGAACTTGGAAGGGTCATAAGTAAATATATATATATTTTCTATATTATATATATAACATATATATTATACACACACACACACACACACACACACACACACATATTAGTGGCATAGTTTTGTTGCAATCTTCCAAAATCTTTGCGTAACATTTCTATAATCATATACACTGACTTCTAGATCTTAGAAGCAACATAAATACACATCTTAATTGATATTTGAATGTTCCCTGGTCAGTTAGAGAGACTTATATTTACTACTGGAGTCACTTATTTTAAATCCCCTAAATAAAATAATTTGCTTATTTTTAGGAGTATCCAGGATCTCTTTATATGGAGGAAAGATGATATTTAGGTTGGAAGGTAACTTTGATTTTAAAAGAAGCACTCATGTCTACATTAAAGATTTCTCAATCATTAATTAAGGAACATCTAATTACAGGTGTCAGTGTGGGAATTCAGGAGGGTCTACAGTCTCTTCTTTGTAGCTAGGAGAGCATTATCTGTATTCTGCCCAAGGACCCCTAAGACTAGAATTTCTACAAGCTCACCTGGCAAAGACCTTGGGTGAAAGGATGAAGCAGAAAGAAGAAATAAGAATTACCTCCATTTTAGTCAGACGTATCTAAGAGTGGGCAGTGACAGCGGTGAAAATTTAGTGACTTTTTAAATGAGTATAGCAATACAAATTTAAATATTTTTGCACATTTAAGTAGATGAATGGTTACATATGAATGGTACAGAGTTCATTTCTAGCTATAATTTAGTGATTCTCACTCAGAAAAAAAAATAGACAATAAGTTATGAATGGCTTTCATCTTCTTTGGCAAGTCCATACTCGATTGTCTGAGTTTATCGATATATATCTTTCAGTTACTCCTAAAAAGAGTTCTCTCAAATACATTTCTTTGTTCTTGACCAGTGATGCTTCCTGTAATGTTTCAGCACTGTGGTAATGTTTTATGCTATTAGTTTGGGGTCCTGGGAAGCCGCATGAACAGGGTTCATGTTATCTCAGGTCTGACCCTGACTGTCACTTAGAGTGTGCTTTTCACCTTGAAGACTAACACATGACTGGCAGTTTTGAAGACATGGAAGGTCAATAAAATAATGGAATTTACCAGTTTTGTAATGTGCTTTTCTTGATTTTTCTGAACCTAATGGTTCCGTGGTGACAGCTGGTAGGTTTCCATGGTGGCCAGAAAATCAAAAGGATGCCACATGTTGTCCTGTTCTGGGCATGCAGCCTTACTGGCATCTTATGGAAGTTAAAACAAGAGAGTGACCCACTCACATTCAAACTTGGCATTTAAAGTTCTAATTTCATAAACTTTGGGTGCTTTACATACTTTTTTCTCTCTGATAGTCTTTATATTCTCTCTCTTTTTTTTTCCTTCAATGCCATAGTCACCGCCTACCTGGATGATGATTTAGTTTGGCTTTGAGATGTATTTTTATCTCCTCAAAAGAAATTTTTCATGAATAACGTATGCAAACTATTCCAGGTTTTAGTGCTCTTTAATTGGAACCTTAAGTAACGATGCTCTGAAAGTTTTTGGTTTTGCCACACTTCTGATTTCACTAAAACTAACAGCTTATTAAAATTAAAGATTAATGATTTTTATACATCCCATGACAAATTTTATAACAGTGGAAAAAGGTGAAACAATAATATCAAAGTGCTGGTTTATTTAGAATACAATTCTACCCAGTAAACAATTATTAAGCATATACTATATGCCACGTGGTATGACAAACAAGAAAAAATTTACAATATGACCCATATTCTCAAGAAACATAAAATCTTTATAGAAGCACTAAACATGAACATATTAAGGCTTTACACAAGTGTGGTATCCAGTATATAAAGTAGAATAGAGCCACACCCCATCATCACCATATGCAAGGTCTTGGCAGTTCTAATGACTATTTCCTGGTATATAAATTGAATTTCAGTAGTATAGAATATGATCTAATGACACACTCATTTTACCCATTATTATAAGTGATTACAATGTAGTAAACAAGATATCTCTGTATCTTCTGGTTTTAGCATAAAAATCTGTCATTAAACTTTAGGAGCTATGTGATGGTCATTAACACTTTGCCACCCCAGAGAAAGACAGGACCCATGTCCCCCTGCTTCATCAGTGGTTACAGATTGTGCCATGGATGCACTCTGTGTGACTGAGGAAACAGAAACAGTGAATCAATAAATGAGATTTGCTGGATGAGTAAAATCTGATGATCTCACAGAAGATCACGGTTACTATAGGGTCCAGGTTTTTACACATTCACAGTTTAGATATCCTGCCCTCCAAGATTAGCTTTCTCAAGAACACTTGTATTACAGAGTCACAACCATCATCAAACACTCTGTAAATCTACACACATGCGCGTGTGTGCGTGCACACACACACACACACACACACACACACACACACACACACTTGCATTCCTCTTTGTTTTTTGTCAATATTTATCTTTCCCTTCCCTCTTATTGGAGATTTTTCACAGCAAATGCGTCTTGATGTCTTATTTCTCCTTCTTTAGAATCTCTTACGTATACTCTGTTATGATCAGTAATTAAGAACATGGGTTAGAAAGTAAAAAATCTCAATAGTTCCGAATCACAGTCCCAATATTTATGAGATCTGTGAATGTGGACACTTTATTTAATCCCTCAAAACCTCAGTTTCCTCACATGTAGGAAGGTACTAACAATAGCACTTCCCTCATATGCTTATTATGGAGATTAAATTATATAATTTCTGTAAAACAGCACACAATTTAAGTGGCAAATAAAATTTAGTTATAATCCTTTGCAATTTTTTTCATGAAATTCTTGGAAAGAATAAATGAAGTTATGCAGTCAAATATCAAATGTTTACTAATAATACCCCATAGTATAAAGCATCATTTAATAAGCACATATACTTTCTTTCTTCTACAAAATTCAACAAAACCCTTTTCTTTCCCCAAACACCTTTTTCCTGGATTCATCTAGAAGTATCTCCTTGTTGACAGCAATCATCATAGCTTCCTTCCCCAGGTAAGGTCAGTGTGGCCTTCACTGGGAATATTACCTCTACTTGATAACTCACTGCTGCATTTTCTTTTTTACATCTTCCTGCCCAGTCTTTTTTTTTTAAGATTTATTTATTTATGCATACAAGAACTGGGGTGTAGGCCAGAGGTGTGGGGTGGTGAGAGGATTCACCAAGACAGAGTGGGGAGCAGGACAGGAGGATTGACTGAAGTACGCTACTGAGGGGAACAGCGGGCGAGGCAGGAGAGGTCTGCTGTGCCATGTGGGAAGCTCCCTGGCCGGGGATCGAACTTGTGCCATAGTGGTTGCGGATAGCTTCACAGTGCTGAGACTTAAACTTTTGCGCCAGCAGGGAGTCCCTTCCTGCCCAGTCTTGAACACTAGGTTGCTCTGCTCATTTGCCCTCTCTCCCTTTTGGTTGCTCTCATTGCATCCCATTTTTCATGAAGATAGAGATTATCTTACTCATTTTTATACCATCGTGGCTTCTAGCATCATGCCTTGTTCATAGTAGCTCAAAAAATCTTTAGAATCAAGCCACAGGAGCTCCAAAATTGAATTGTCATGTCATGATTCTTTATCTTCAAATAAGCATACACAGCCCCTAATAATGGTCTTCCCCAATGAACTACAACTTGAATTTATCTCTCCATCTCAGGAAAGTTTTTATACACTTACATTGGCAAATTCAAATTTAAAACATAGCATTTATTAGTTCTCGCCAAGTGCTATGCTACTTAGTAAATCGAGGACATGAATAGATGAGTGAGATATAGTTTGTGCCCTGAAATAATTCAGTGTAGTATAAAAAGACAAATGCGCAACAAAGTGAGGTGCCTACTATGTAGATATCTGTAGAGTATAGCACCTGCAGAGGTGACATAAAGGAAGAAACAGGTGATGGCACCAAAGGAAATCAGAAAGAGTTTCACAGAGAGGGTGATAGGATCTGAGTGTATTCATGGAAAGGCGTTTATCACAATGAGAGAGAGGGAAAGAGATTGTCCCGCCGAGGTAGAGAAATCAGCATTCAGCTCTTCATAATGTGCTGCTTAAGACAGCACTGGCCTCAGTCAGAAGACACTGCAGTCTTCATGTTCTGGTTTAACGTGCTGGTAAACTTTGGGGAGGTTTTGGAACTTCAGTATTCTCATGCAGATGGATGACACCTGAGTCCTTACCTGTTCTGACCTTTTAGTATCAGGGCTTTTCTCCCCATGCACTATTTAAATCATCTTTGCTTTGCCTGTCACTTGGTCAGTGTGTATTCAACCCAACTTTATTGTGGATTTTTCTTACTTTCTATTCCAAAGACATAATCCACAGCTCAAAATTCTACCAGATGGCAGATGTCTAACTTTATGTCCCTTAGCCTTTAATCTGTGAGCTCCACATCAGGAGGAAACAACAGCAGAATCACGTGCTCTCTTTGGATCCACTTGATGTCACCATCAGTTACCTAGTCTACAGTTACTCCTCAAAGATAACAAGTTTTCTAGACAAAACAAGGGATTGCTTTTTCTCTTTGAAAAAGGTAAAAAAAAAAATATGATAAAGGTCTTTTTCTCTACCTCAATCCAAAAGAAAGAAAAACAATCAAGTGCTTAAAAATCTACCCACATGGCCATTCTAATCAGGAAGAGAGCATCATTAGATGCCTGAAGATTTGCAGTACACGACTAAACTCTCCATCATTTTCTGAAGTCTCTACTCCTAAACTATCTCCACTGTCTAAATCGTGTTCTCTCTTCATATTAAGAGGAATTACCACACAAAAATGAAAAGCTTGCATTCAGGAATCCAAAGGCCGGAATTCCAATACCAGTGCAATCACTTACAAGCTGTTAAAATTCATCTTTGTATTGAATTATACATCTTTGTGTTTCTATATTGTTCATTTAAACATTTTAGAAGTAAGCAAAAGATTTTCTGTTTGAGCTTTGTAGAACACCTGTTTTAGTCTCAGGTATACATCTGATTATTTTATGAATATCTCACTTATAATGAGGCTGGTTTAAAAATATGCAGTTTTTTTATTTTAAAGATTTATTTATTTATGCATACAAAGCTGGGGTACAGGCCAGAGGTGTGGGGTGGCGAGAGGGTTCACCAGAGACAGAGTAGGGAGCAGAACAGGCAGATGGACGGAAATACACTGCTGAGGGGAGTAGCGGGCAAGGCAGGAGAGGTCGGCAGCGCCATGTGGGAATCTCCCAGGCCTGGTGCCGAAATTGTGTCACTGCTGCCGACAGCTCCACAACGCAGGACTTAACCACTGTGCCACCAGGGAGGCCCTAAAAATATGCAGTTTTATAAGAAGGTAATAATACCTATTACCTTTAATAATACAAACTATAAAAATAATTATTGATATTCTATGTTAAGATTCTAATTTTGTTAAGAAAACTATTAAATGTATTCTACAGTAAACCCTGATTTCAAGTTAAAAGCTAATCTTAATTAAACAAATTTCTGAGGCCAGTGAAATAAATCATAACTTCCACCTAACAGAGAAAAATAAATCAATATTCTATAATCTTTTACATTTTTAAACAATTTTCTGCTAAGTTTTTTTTTCTCCCCTTTTTAAGACTTTATTACACAGAATTTGGAATCAAGAAAAGTGGCCATAAACTTAATAATTATGTTTTAATTGAATAAAAATTATAGTTTTTTCAAAAATTAAGTAGCTTTTTACCCATGATTTTGGATTTAAAATTTCCTGGTATTTCTGTCAGGAGAAATCAGGGAAGATAATGTTCAGTTCTTATAGGTAAAAAAGGAAAATCATTTTATATATCCCAAATTTTCTTGATTAAAGATTCCTGTAATGAAGGTAAAATACAGTCACTTAAATTCAGACCTGGGTTTGTCTCTGATTAGGAAATAACACATTTCTTCCCAATTTTGCTACCTTTTTTAGCACCATATGTTAGATAGTGTAACAACAGGTGTTTTTAATGCTTTCACTTGGCAGGCTTTTTGTTCTTTAGCTTTAAATATTCTCCGATTTGAAGATGCTTTTCATGAGCAGTAAAGGATGCTGAAAACATGTTTGGTGAATGGTTGGGAAGGCTTAGTGCACCAAAGTTTTGCCCCATCAAGTCCCGTCCTTCACCTCAACTCTCCCAAATACAAACCACTTAGTCAATTTTCACTCAAGTGTTCAAGAGAATTAAGAGCTCAAAGCACATGATCAAAATATTTAATGAAACAAAATAAAAGTGAGTGTTGAACTGTAAGATAAAACTTCACAAACATGATGATGTTGGGATGTATATTTTCTCTTATGATATCATACAACTAAAGAATGGGGCACAATTGGGCCTCCCTGGTGGCGCAGCGGTTGAGCGCTGCGCTGTGGAGCTGTCAGCAGCGCATGATGAGAGTTCGAGGCCCAGCCGGGGAGAATACCACATGGTGTGGCAGACCTCTCCTGCCTCGCCCGCTGCTCCCCTCAGCAGTGTATTTCTGATGTGTCTGTTCTGCTCCCCACTCTTGTCTCTAGTGAACCCTCTCGCTGCCCCATGCGTCTGGCCTGTACCCCAGCTTGTATGTATAAATAAATAAATCTTAAAAAAAAAAAAAAGAATGGGGCACAATTTCAGTGACCTGCATTTCTTCATTGCCTGCTTTTTTCCTCGCAATCCTACATCTGGTTTGTGTTTCACCACCATATAAAAGCTGAGTTCTTAAGAATCAATAGGGACTTTTCCACATTTGAATATAACGATCTTTCCCCAGACTTCACCTTCCCTGGCTTTCACGCATGTATGACACTCTGAAGTGACCACCAATTGAAATTCCCCTTTTCTTCTGTTACATGCGTATATCATCAATTTGAGTATGTCATGCCACTTTCTTTTTTTTTTTAAGATTTATTTATTTATATATATAAGCTGGGGTACAGGCCAGAGGCGTGGGGTGGCTAGAGGATTCACCAGAGACAGAGTGGGGAGCAGAACAGGCAGATCAGAAATACACTGCTGAGGGGAGCAGCGGGTGAGGCAGAAGAGGTCTGCCCCACCATATGGGATTCTCCCCGGCTGGGCGTCGAACTCGCATCGCGCGCTGCCAACAGCTCCACAGTGCAGCGCTCAACCGCTGTGCCACCAGGGAGGCCCCTGTCATGCCACTTTCTTCTGGCCTGCAAGTTTCTAGTGAAAATTCTGCTAATAACTTATGTAGTTGCCACGCCTTGACTCCCTTAGATTTGCTTGACAAGGTCGCAAACCAGGGTCGAAGACAGATGCGATATCTCTGCCCATAAGAAAATTAAATGTAATATTTTGTAGGTAAAATAATAAGAACGCTCCTTTTTCTGTAAGAACTATGATTGGGTTTCTCTAGTATGCCTGCATGCATGTAGCTCTTCCCTCATTGTTTAAAGCCCCATGAATGGGCCCAGGTACTGAGTTGCTCCTTTGATAAGAATGCATTCTTGCCCAGTTAGGAGTTAATGATCAATACTAAAGAACATTTACTTCCATTCCATACATTCTCTGACTTGCTTCGAGGAGTCAGCACAAGATGGTTTCTTAGATTAACTACTTTAGGAAGCCTTCCTCAAACAGGATGTGTTTTCTCTGTCCCAGTATGTTTTAAGCTAAAAAGTTTTAATTTACTAACTAGGATAATCAAAGCAGGACTACCTACGGAGGAGTTAAACAATCAGCCTGTTTCCAGTTAATTGACCATTGTCCGCACGCAAGTAGCTTCCCTTCTTTTAACCATTAAACCTAAACAAATGCAGGACTGCTCTCTTTAATGGTAAAAATGTCCCTGCTCAAAGACCACTCAGAATAAAGTCCTACTGCTTCCTTTACTTTAAGGAAGTTAAGATAATATGGTTTCACAGAGTAAATATTCAGCATCCCCTATAGTCTCCAGTTGGCCAAACATCAGTCATAAAACATCTTAACCTCAAAGAAGTTAATCGTTATAGACTTCATACTTCAAACAAGTAAAACTATCTCCTAGATGTCCTGTTTTTTCTGATACTAGTAATTGATCACTGCCTGTTTAAAATGTACACACTTAAGTTATGTAATCTATTATTGTCTGTTACAAATGTACTTGCTTGCTAATTTTAAGTATAAAAAAACCCGCTTTCTGGGCAATAAAGCAGAGCGGCCTTGAGCATTCCCTGTGTGTGCCTGCTGTTCTCACTCCCCTTCCCCTTCCCTCCTATCGCTGAAGCGTTCCCCACCACCCTCGGAACCTACAATAACTTTGCTCGGAGCCGAGCCGGCCTCCAACATGTAGTTTACCATATATATGACCTCCAACATGTAGTTTACCATATATATGACATGATATCTTTCTCTTGCTGCTCTTAAGATCCTCTCATCTTTAATTTTTCCCATTTTAATTACATTGTATCTTGCTTTGTGTCTCTTTGGTTTTATTTTATTTGGAACTCACTGTGTTTCTTACACCTGGATGTCTATTTCCTTCCACAGATTAGGCAAGCTTCCTCCTTTTAGTTCCTCAAATGTTCTTTCTGACCTTTTCTTTCTTTCCTTTTTCTTTAGTGACTGCATAATTTGAGTATTATTTCTCTCGATATTGACTCTGTTCACTTAAAGCATCTTCATTTTTTAAATTTTTTTTTTCATTTTGCCCCCTCTGAGTGTGTTCTATTGTTTTGTCTTTCAAATCATGTATTTGTTTTTCTGATTTATTCAGTGTGCTATTTATTGTATTTTCTCATGGTATTACTGTATTCTTCAGCAATAGGTCTTCTGTTTAAATGTTTCATCATGCTTCTCCAAAGAAGCATGTTGTGCATTTCTGTAACTACTACTTTGAATTCCTTCTCGGGCAGTTTACCTCTCTCCATTTCCTTAAGATCTCTTTCTGGAGCTTTTTTTTGTTCCTTCTTTGGGGGTATGTACCTCTGTTTCTCTTTTTTTTTTTCTTGGTGCTCTGTGTTTACATTTGTGTTTTATGTAATGCTACCAACTGTTCCAGTACTATAGATTTGATCTTGGGCAAGTAATGTCATGTGAAATCCTGAAACACTATTCCCTTTGGCTTCCTGAGTTAGATACTCAAGCTGTGTTCCTTTTGTGGCCTGCAACCACTTGCCTGCTGTGTCAGAAAAGCACTGTGAGTAGGACTGTCAACCATTCCAGGCAGTGGTATTTTGGTTGGGTTTAACCTTGACCCTGGACTACAGTGTGTATAGCAGGTGCTGGCTGCTGTGGTTCCTTTGTTGGCTTGCAGTTGCCTAGAGTTGTTATGGATGTATCTCAGTATGTCTAAGCTACCTGCCATGCTAGTACACATCAGCTCAGCAACAGTGTGCAGTATCAGCGGTAGCCATAATGTCATGAGGATAGCTAAGGAAACAAAAACAATTTCCTGCCAATATGGAGCTATATTCTATGAGGGACTATGGAAATCTACCATTCCTGTCAGTCAAAGACTATTTCATCAATGAAGTCAAAATTAATTTCTCTGAAACTCCCCTGAACATCAGTACCTTATTCTTTATAGTCTAACCCCCCTCCAATGCTAGTGATAGCAATGGTTACTAACACTTTTGTACTACTACTAATCTTTCTTGGTAAATAGCTACTACATGTCAGATACCATCATGAATTGATCCAGTTACTAATGTAATCATGGATGCCAGATGTTTAATGCTAATTTTGCTACTGAGGCAGCCAAGCTTCTAAGTTAAGCAAATTCTTCAAGCTTATACACTAGTATACAACATGAACTAACATTACATATCTTGTTCATCTTTCTCAGTCCTCAGTGATGGACAATATATGTGGAATAAAATTAAAGAATGAATATTTGCAAGGAGAAAGGAAGGAATAGTAGTAACTCCTGCTTGAATAAAGGGGAATCTGATGTTAAATCACTAATCTTTCTCCATGGTCATAGGTCTCACAGTCCCTTTGTTACTGTAAATGTATTCTTCCTTGTGGCTCAGCTCTTTAAACTATGCTGACAAACTATTTTCCTACTTATATGAAGCATTATCTTTTATTTTTTCCTCTTGTTGCACCAATCATAATGGCTTTCCTTTAGCATTCATTTCATAAATACTTATTGAAGAAATAAATCAACTGAACCTTTTATTAAGGGATTCTTATCTGCTATAAATCATTAAAATCCCTGTAATTTCAAAAGTCATATTTACCATTGTTAGTTTCCAAAGGAGTGAACGACTTAATTTTTCTCTAATCATTTTACTTCAAACCGTGCTAACAATAAGCTGTTTCTTTTCATATGAATATAGGTCATCCTTTTCACAACATTCAAGATCAATACATCAATCAACAAATATTTATTGAGTGACTATCCCCACCTTCTTTGCTAGCTCATCTGAGCTCTTTTCATCTGATATTAAAAGCACATCACTTTCTTCATGACCTTAGAAAAAGAGCTACAAAATATCACACTGATAATTCATCTGCTATTTCATCAATATCTTAGGGAAAAAGAGTTTTTTTATGTTCTGTGATTCTCAAAAAATGCTTTGGGCTTCTTGTTACCAAAAAAAAAAAAAATAAAAAAAGTCAGATCAATTTTTCTGGATCAGACACTAAGGGGAAGCATTCTTTGCTTTGTTTTATTTCACCATTCCTGGAAATATCTTATGATCTTGACAGAGAGCTGATTATTAATGTCATTTCTGCCCTCACCTCCCTTACCTAGACAGTTGATAAAATATGAGAATTTCAAGGTTTTAAGTTGTTTACATGCAATTTTTTTCAGATCATTCTAAGAACTATATTATCACATGTTACTTTCATGCACATTATGAAAACATTTTCATTCTATATGGGTAGGTATATCATCTAAATTTTATAGATGAGTGAATAGCTCAGAGTTAATAAATAATTTGCTGAAAATTGCTCCATGAGCAAGTGAATCTAGATCTTTTGGCCTTTAAATCTAGAGCTGTTTTCAGCACATTATGCTGCACACCTAAGTTATCTTCTAAGAGTAAGAAATAATCTATGATCTAATCACATGAATCTAGGTGGGAACAGTGTCCTTAGGCAGTGTATCCTCACATGTCTAATATTTATAGAGAAAGAGCTGGATAAAGCCCTGGGCTTATGGTGTTCAAAAATTCCAAAAGAAGATAGACTTCCAGGACATGTATGAGTGAAAGAATGAAAGAGTGAGTGGATTTTATTTGTTCGTGGGCTTTATTGCTTACTTTCTTACTCTTTGGTTCAACTTTGAACCCAGTGAGCAGGTAATTCAGTGATAGCTCAAATATTTCTCTGAGGGCACTTTGTGTGATTATTGCTGCACAGGCAGGTGTTGTTACAGGCTGGCCTTTATTTTCCTAATTGTCACTTTTTTTTCTGCTTAAAAGGTTGTTCCTTTAATGGTATTCTTTGGCAAAGGTATAAGCATATCTTTATCAGTACTTTGGTGCTGGAGAAGCAGGAGGAACAGCAAGGCATATTTAGGAAGAGCTGTGGCTTTGGAGTTGGATTTTGAAGCCAATTCTTAAAAGAAATGAATCTTGCCTTAAGATTTTACTCTAGGCCTCCCTGGTGGCACGATGCGAGTTCGAAGCCCAGCTGGGGAGAATCCCACATGGTGTGGCAGACCTCTCCTGCCTCACCCGCTGCTCCCCTCAGCAGTGTATTTCTGATCTGCCTGTTCTGCTCCCCACTCTGTCTCTGGTGAGTCCTCTCACCACCCCAAAACTCTGGCCTACACCCAGCTCTTGTATGCACAAATAAATAAATCTTTAAAAAAAAACAAAAAAAAACCAAAAAAAAGATTTTACTCTAATATTAACTTGGAGGAAAAAAAATTTTCTTGCAATGCTTGTGAAAATTTGTTGAAGTTTCCAAATTTTCCAAATGAATATCAAGCCAGGAGCCAAAAAATATGAGTGCTTCTGAAACTTCACAGCAAAAGAGACATTAACCAAAGCTAACAGACACCCTACCAATCTGGGAAAAGATCTTTGCACACAATACATCTGATAAAGGACTGATAACAAAAATTTACAAGGAACTCACACAACTCAACAACAAAAAAAGCCAATAATCCAATCAAAAAATGGGCAGAAGAGCTCAAAAGGCACTTCTCCAAAGAAGAAAAGCAAATGGCCAACAGATACATGAAAAAATGCTCAACATCACTTATAATCAAGGAAATGCAAATTAAAACCACTATGAGATACCACCTCACACCTGTGAGTGTGAGGATGGCACACATTAAAAATACAGGCAACAACAAATGCTGGAAAGGATGTGGAGAAAAAGGAACTCTTCTACACTGCTGGTGGGAATGTGAACTGGTCCAACCACTATGGAAAGCTGTATGGCGATTCCTCAAACTGCTAAACATGGAGCTTCCTACGATCCAGCAATCCCACTTTTGGGAATTTACCCAAAGGATACAAAAACACTAATCCGAAAG
>PVIJ01011347.1:0-55152 GCA_004024925.1 Scalopus aquaticus
GGGGGGGGGGGGAGGATAAGGGCACAAAATGGAAGAGAGGAGAATACAGGGGACCATGGAGATGGATCACGGGTGAATTGGTGGTGGGCTGCCCAAGGGGAATACAAAATGTAAAAGACATAAATAACAATTAAAAAAAATACAAAAAAAAAAGATACTACAGATTAGGGCCTTTTAAAGTCAGTAACGATTTCACTGTTGACCAGTGTAATTTTGGAATCATCCTTTATTCCTTTCCCACCCTGCAGTGGAGTTCCTGCTGTAACTGTCAGTTTGCGGAGCTCCTCATCACTGCCTGTAGTTGAATAGTAAGTGACAGGGGCAAGGAAATAATACCCCTTTAATGATATCTGAAATGCAATGTAAATGAATGATGGATATTACATGGAAAGAAACAAAGACAAAGAAAGAAAAAAAAAACCCAAGAAAAAATAAATTGGACCATGTCAAAATTAAAAACTTTTGTACACCAAAAGATACTTATCAACAGAGTGCAAAAACAACCTGTAGACTAGAAGAAAATATTTGCAAATCATATAAATGGTTATAATTCAGAATATATAAACATATATATAGTAACTCAGTAACAAGAAAACAATCTATTAAAATGGGCAAAGAACTTGAATAATCTCCAGAGAATTATAAAAATGGTCAGAAACCTCATGAAAAGAAATTCAACATTAATCATTTAGGAAAGACAACTCAAAATCACAGTGAGATACCACTCACACCCAATAGAATGTCTGTGATGAGAGAGAGAGAGAGAGAGAGAGAGAGAGAGAGAGAGAATGACAAGTGTTGGTGACGATGTGGAGAACTGGAACTTTCGTATGCTGCTGGTGGGAATGCAAAATGGTTCAAACACTGTGGAAAACAATATGGCTGTTCTTAAAAATAGAATCATATGATCCAGCAAGTTCACTTAGGCTGTATGTCCAAAGAAATTGAAAACAGGGCCTTGAACAGATATTTGCAAACTTACATTCATAACAACATTATTCATGGCAGCTATTGATAAAAGATTGACACAACCCAAATGTCCATCAACAGATGGATAGAAAAATGTATGTACATACAATGGAATAATATTTTGACTAAAGGAACAAAATTGTGATATGTGTAACAATGCATATGAACCTTGAAAACAGTGTGCTATGTGTAATAAGCCAGTCTCAAAAAGACAAATACTGTATGATCCCACTTGCACACTATATGCAGACAAAAAGTACAATGGAAATTACCAGGTCCTGGGGGTGTGGGTGGGGAAGGGAGAGTTAGTGTTTTCTGTGTATAGAATTTCAATTTTAGAAGATGAAAGAAGTCCTGGAAATGGATGGTGGTGATGGTTGCATAACAATATGAATAGACTTAATGCCACTGTACACTTAAAACCGCTTAAAATGGTAAATTTTATGTTACATGTTTTTACCACAATAAGAACAAAAAATAAATGTGTATCAGAAAGTTCTTGTATTCTCACTATCAGAAACCAATTCTCTCCTTTCAGAATTATTTTCCAGTGAGCACAATAATCTCATATCAAGGTTAATAATCAGCTCATTTCTTGACTGTCTGGCCTCCTATTTTCTGTTACTGGCTGCTCTTCAGCTCTGGACTTTGGTTGTAGCCTTAGAGAGACGGTCCACTTGGCCATTACCACTGTGGCCTGATGTTCCCTCCTGAAATCCCAAACCCAGGATTTTCATCCCACCCCTTGTTCACACCCCAAAGGCTCACATCGTCAATGCTTTCCTAACTCCAATATTCCTTCCATATTTATTTATTGGCTGCCTTCTATAGAAAGAGGCCTCCTTCCCTCCCTCCCTTTCTCCTTGCTATCAGTATCTACTTCAGGAATTCTATTTTATTAAAAGGGTGATCATTCACTACTATCCTTATTTATTTTAATGTTCAAGTTGTCCCAGATTTGGCCAGGGGAGCCTCTTCGAATTGGCTTCTGTGTTCATTTGGCATAGCCTCATCATTCTTCCAACAGTTATTTACTTTCTGGGATAACAACCTATTCCAGGCACATCTTTTACTTTCCCTGCCCCAACCTTTGGTTCCTTTTTAGTGAAGAACAGTGTTTAGAAATTAAGGTCATGGTTCCAAAATTTCTTTTGAGTTTAGCCATTGAAATCAAACCACTTCTGCTCAATGAGAAATCTTGAATTCTTGCTCTAAAGAATTCTGAAAATTGACCTGGACTTTCAGGGGTGTATGCAAATCTGGAGGTCCATTGGTCATGCGCTCCCTCTGATCTTCCCCTCCCCGACCACCCTTTCTTTCCTAGGACGGACTGCCCTCCTCCTTCAGGGCATTGGCCCTAAAGTTGCTATAAAGTCTCTGAGGTTTCCTACTGGTGGGGAATTAAAGGCAACATAGTCACTGTGGAATTAGTGCAGAGAGAGTAAGCAAGAAGACCTCAAGGCACATAACAAAATCCCAAACTATTGGGAAACAACAAAAGCAGATAAGCTGTAGAGAATTTAGCTTTTTAGGAGAGTTTATCTTCATGTTTTAAGTCATAGTCTTGAATCAAAAGCAAGTTTCTCTTTTGAAAAATTTCTAATATCAAGGATTGATTGGCAGGCATTGTGAGCTATGCACGGTACATGAATGATCTCACTAAATCCCCAAGGCTACACTCCAAGGTGGCTCGCTTGCATCTGCATGGAAGAACAGGAAAATTAAATAAAAATGATGGCATTGGCATGTGTATCCAAGTAGACTGACTCCAAAAACTGTCATGCTGTTGAACTCCCAGCCTCATGCCAAGGATGTGATGATGAAAAGGTGGGTAACAATCTCTGCAGCACTCAGTGAAAACTTAAAATGAAATTGCTTCTGGTAGGAGCCTACTGGGAAGCAGAAGACAGTGTTCCATGCAATGTAAGATGGATCCCCAGAGGAGATGTTTCTCTCAATCCAGCACTAGTTAGTGTGGTGATTGTGAACAAGGCACATAGATATCAATTTTCATTAAATATTTTCCTGATTACTATGGTTAAAAATTCCCTGTTTGGGAAAAATTATAATCTATATAAAAGTACAAAGGAAAAAATGTCCTGTAATTGCTCAAAGATAATAACATTTATATTTTAACATATTTTATATGTGTTTCTACTTATAAGATCACAATATGTAAAAGTTATATAGGCACATTCCCATGTTGTGGAAAGCTCTTCATAAACATCATTTAAAACAGTTGCATCATATTTCATTTCATAAATGAATATTATTTTCTTAACTGTTTCCTTAGCACTAGGTATTAAGGTTGTTACTGTTTCTCAATTACTAAGACAAAGCAAACTAACTACATTGCTTTATCTTTGTGTATGTTCTTTGGTTTGCATTTAAGATTATTTCTTAAAGTCTTAGAAATGATCTTACTGTTTTAAAGTGTGGACATGCTACTTTTATCACTTAAAATAATTTGCTAATTTTAAATTATTTTGATGATATAAATATGTGTAAGATACACATTCAGAAGATACAAAAGTTTATATAGGGAAATCATACCTCTTTCTCACTCTGTCTCCTAGACACCAGGAGTTTAGCTTTAGCTTCCTGCTTTTCTTTTCAGAGAAGAATCTTCATATTATGAGTACATATATCCTGGAGATCATTCCATGTTAGAACATAAAGAGATGCATTTTTCTTTTCAATAGTTGAGTCATATTTGAGTGTGTGTCTCTTGTTGGTGGAAACATCCATAGATTCTAATCTTCTAAACATGCTGAACTGGATGTCACTGTATGGGTCTTATTTCCCACAGCATAAGATCCTAGGAGTAGAATTGCTGAGGTAAAAGTTATGAATAACTAACATTTTGATAGGTTTACAAAATTTATTTCCATAGAGGTTATATCAATTTATATTTTTATCAGTAATACGAGTAGACAGTCTGTTTTCTTGTTCCCCCATCTACACACTATATTAGAAAATGTTTTGATCTTTGCCAGCTTAAGAGGTTAAAATGTTATTTCACTATCATTTTAACTTCTTTTATTTTGAAAGAGGTTGAACACTTTTTAGTAGTCACTTTCTTACATTTTCTGGGGCAGGGTATTTTGGGGAGTGGTTTCTTTTTTAAGAGTTCCTAGTTTTTTCTTTACTAATTTGTAGGTATTACCTTACATTGGTAAAATTTTAACTGTTTGGCTGTGATGTCATTTGCAAATTTTTTTTCCAGATTAACTTCTCAGTTACTTGTTTTTAATTTTGTTTGCTTTGCCATTCAGAAATGTTTTATATGTTTGGTTGTATCTATCAATGTTTTATTTTAAGGATTTTGACTTTTGTCTAACAGAGAATTTTTCCCCACTTGGAGATTTTAAATATATTATTCTATTTTCTTTTGGTAATTTTATGAGCATCTGTTTAACATAAATTTTTGCTTCATCCACAAGTAATTTTTGAGTAAAGAGTGAGGTAGGAATATAATTTGAATTTCAGATAATGAAAAACATCATTTGTTATATAATCTATACCCCCATTATTAAAAAGTGCCAGTACCATCATATATTGTATTTCTATATATTTTTTGGTTTATTCCTCAGTTTTTAATCTTCTTCTCTTTTGTCTGTTTTTTTTTTTTTTTTTTTACATACGAGCTGGGGTACAGGCCAGAGGCGTGGGGCGGCGAGAGGGTTCACCAGAGACAGAGTGGGGAGCAGAACAGACAGATGAGAAGTACACTCCTGAGGGAGCAGCGGGTAAGGCAGGAGAGGTCTGCCCCACCATGTGGGATTCTCCCCGGCCGGGCATTGAACTCGTGTCGCCGCTGCTGACAGCTCCACAGCGCAGTGCTCAACCGCTGCGCCACCGGGGAGATCCTCTTTTGTCTGTTTTTTCAAGAACTGTGCTATTAATTTTTTTCTACTTTTATAATTTCAGTATCTAGCAGAGCTAATCTCCCTTCTTTATTTCTTTTTCAGATTTCTTATTTTTGATACTTTTGCCCATTTATCTTTTCTATAGAAACATAAGAACTGCTTTATATGCTTTTTCCTCTTAACCCTGTGTTTTCATTTTCATAGTTTAAAATTTGATGTATTTGGTAAGAAATGATATCCTCAACTTGATTCTCTCAGAAAATGTTTGACTTTCATTTGTTTGTCTTTATGACCTTTAGCAGCATTAAACCTTTTTTTCTTTAAATTGAGGTAACATTATTTTACATTGTTTGTATTTTAGAAGTATAGAATCCCCCTGTAGCAGAACTTTAAAACTATTTCCTTTTTGCTTTTGTAATGGGGTCTTTTCTTTCATTTTATGATATAACTGGTAGTTGTACTTTAAATATACATGGCTATTAAATATATGTAACAATTTTGTTGCTAGGCAGACATTTTCTTAGATTGAATAATAGGTTTGCAACTGATTCTGTTAACTTTTCTTGATAAACTATTAAACCACTTCAAATAATGATAATTTCATTTCCTCTTTTCTCATTTTAATGCCTCATTTCTTTTTTATTGTTACATTGGCTGATATCTCTAAAATAATGTTAAATAGTCGCTGACATAATGGACATCTTTGTCTTGTTTCTCACTTACAGAGCACATATGTAGCTTTCTCCCTGGTAAGCATGATGGGGTTTTTGCATTGAGGTACACATGTTGTTTGTGTTAAGGGACTATCTATCTCTTCCTATTTTGTTAATATTTAAAAAATAACAGGCAGATAATGGCATTTTCAAATATTCTTTCAACATTTAGAGACAAATGGGTGAGCTTTCTTAGCATCTTTGGAATAATCCCAGTGCTATGAATACCAAAGATGCACTATGTCTAAATTGTTGCACTGGTTTATAACCCTGCCACAGATGTATCAGAGTGCTTGCAAAGACAGTGTCAGAAGGTCCCTGGTGGTCTTGTGCAGTGAAAAGTGACCACTAAATAGAAGGGTAGATATTCAGCCTTAGCTTGTTTCTGGGGAAACCATCTGGATATAGGCACCCCACATCTTTGCAACACAAACCTAAGCACAGAAAAATTCAAGCCCCACCCACACTGAGCCATGATACCACTAGCTTTTGAAATACTGTTTTGGGTACTTTTGGGGAGAATTAGATATATTATTCGGGAATGCAGAGAAGCAAAGTCCAACTAGCACTAGCACAAAATGAAATGTATTGGCTCATACAACTTGGAAATCTGACTTTAGGTGCAGTTAGATCCAAGCATTCAAACGTTATTATTGAGATTGTTCAGTTTTTGGCTCTTGGTCACTTTTGTTGATTTTATGTTAAGACATTTTCTACATTGCAGCAAAATAATGGCCAACAGCTCTTCTAGGTTTACATCATCCTCTACTGCTCCTGAACTAAGGGAGACACCCTTTCCCTCCTAGTATCAAAATAATTCTTACAAATAACTATAGTCCTACTATTTCATAGTACTACTAGTTTTCCAACCAGCCCACCTAGGATATGGAGACATTATGATTTTGACTTGTCTGCCTGGGTGATGCATTTATCTCTGCAGAGGGGAAGGCAAACAATCAACAAGTAGAAGATGACTCCTGAAGCAGTGGAAACAGAAAATTCTAGGAGCTTCCTGACATGAGATCAAACCTTCACCTGTGTCTGATGGAAGTATTTTCTCTTTAAGTTAATGCAAAAAGATACTGTGGAATTTTGAATGACCTGAATAATCTCTGCTTTTTTTTTTGCCTGAAGAACTGGGGTGCAGGCCAAGGTGCGGGGGGAGGGTGAGCGGATTCACCAGAGACAGAGTGGGGAGCGGAACAGGCAGATCTACTGAAATACACTGCTGAGGGGAGCAGCAGGTAAGGCAGGAGAGGTCTGCTGCATCATATATGGGCTTGTCCCCTGGCTGGGAATTGAACTCAGGCTGTAGCTTGATAGTGTTGAGATTTACCCCTAGGCTACCACAGAGGTCCTAGTCTCTGAAATTTTAATATTCTTATCATCTCTCATTCAGATCATGGGTGGCCAGCATCTTGCCTATAGATACATATTATTTTCAAATAATAATTTGAAAATCCATTAAATGAAATGTACAAATACACAGCAACACGGGATTGTCAGGAACTTACTGTTATCTGTAAAGTGTTAGGAAATATTTTGTGTTGCTTTCCTCAACAGTGACAACAATGAAAAATAAAATAAATTGAAATTAATTCTTTTTAGTTGATTAACTTCATGGCAATATGCATGTACTTTGGAGGTTAAGGATGCTGGGAAAACACACATTCATTGAAGAAGAAATTGAATAGAAAGTCTTGGAAGAGGAGAACTCACAAGTACAAGTTAGAGATGTTTTGACAGTAATGGGACTATCAAGGGCTGAATTGGCCCTTAAATTGTGTTCATTAAGTGTTGTGTGTTTCTTTGAGGTTTATTAAGACCCTTGAGAGGAAAATAACAAATTTCAACACAGAGAAATAAAGATGCTCATTTAGGACTATAACATATCTCCCCTGAGTTTTTTTAAATGTAATTTTTGACACACTTTTTTGGCATCTTGACACACTGCTGTTACAAATCCAGTCACAGCACAGTGCCTCCATTAGACAAAAACAACAGCACCCCCCACGGCCTTCAAACAACAAAAAAAGTTTGAAGTGAGATTTGAATGGATGTTTTCGAAAGTTCACAGAAGAAAGCATTGAGACGGTCAGATTAAAGTGGTATTAGTGTGACAAGAGGAGCTCGGCCCCTTCTCCTGAAGGTCAGTCTCTACAGGCTGAGTCTCTGTGGACTGAGGTCCCAGTAGCAGCACATCCTTGACCTTGTCCTCAGGCATTCTGGAAGGCAGAAGACCTCATACAGGCGCTGTGCATTTGCCAGAAGATGGAGGGAATTTGGCTTTTTGCCAGAGAGGAAACTTTGACAGTAGCTTCTCAAGGTTGCTGTCCAGTGGGCTGTGATCGAAAGTATCCTACAAGACTTTAGCTAGACCTTGAAGAAATCTGGTATATGGAGAAGTAATTTTGCTAGCGTTGTAGGGATAGCTAAGCTCTGAAACCAGCTTTCACCCTAATCCTCAATCTCTTCTTCAAAAGGAAAAACGTCTTTCAGTTTTCCCTTAAGTTTCCCCTCCTCTGTGTGAATCACAGAATATAAGGCCCCGAGTTACTACGAGACACACAGGCTGTGTCCAGTCATGGTGAAGTGAATCAGATACACCCTTGGCGCCCACTCACACAGTGGGCTACTGCTTACCTAGGTAGGCCTGGAGGAATAGCCTTCCCTACTTGAGCTTCCATTTCCCAGTTTATAAACTGAGGATGATTATATTGACCTCATGGGGGTATTGTGAGGCTTAATGCACCCCACACAATGTTTAGCATGGAGCAGATGTGGAACCAATATTGATTCCTCTTTTTTCCTTTGTTTGGGGTAAATGAGATAGGCATATGAAAAGGTGATTAGCATTAAAGGAATATTCTCAGATACAAAAACTTCTGACCTAAACACTTCACCAAGAAGAGCTGTGACTTTGGAAGACTAAAATTATTTTTTCTGTAATGATACACACCCCCACACCCCACTTAGTTGTGGAAGAGTAAGTAGTTCTTACTCTTTTATATATATTTATATATATATATATATATATATATATATATACACACACATACACATATATATGTATGTATATTTGTGTGCATATATATGCATTTCTCTTTAAAGAGAAATACAAGTTAGAATAATTGGATTGAGTTAATGAATAAGAATGGGCTAATAGAGGCATAGAATAATAGGGTGGGGTAGTTAGGCTATCTGGGTTCAAATCCAGGCTTTACTTCCTACTCATTGATGAGCTTGTTCATGTTGTTCAAACTTGTGTTCCTTGTTCTTCTTATCTATGCATGGGGATGCTCACCCGATGACAAGATGAGTATTAACAGAAGTAGTGAGTATAAAGCTGGCATGGTGCCTGGATCCTTAATATTAACTATTAGTAATGACATAAAGTGCAAACATGAGCAAAGCTGTTCGCATGTTTGTGAAAGAACAAGTACAAGAAAACAGTTTCTAGCACAAATCGGGGTGTTTTTCAATACAGGCATTGATTGTTTCAAAAGGTGTTAGGGCATTTGGGAGGTGGTTGTTTGGAAGGGATTTAACCAATGGTTAACATGCCTGCTTCCCCCACCTTGCACTGTAGATCAGTGCCAGCTCTGTGCACGAAGCATTACTCATACTGTCTCTTTACACAGCAGTTAACCTTACTTGTCACTGCTTCCGGTGGGAGATCAGAGCATTGAAATTATGGAGGTGGCACAATAAATCATGGTCACTTCCTGACATGGCCAGATGAAGCAGCTGGAAAGAGCCTCACCACAATGTCAGCTCAAAGTTGAAATGCAAAGTTTGAACATGTTAATTTTCTCCCTTTTTTCTTATCATACTGAATTATCTTTCTTCCTCTGTGACTCACATGAGTGAGTTGGAGATTGATCTTGGCAGCTTGGTGGGTTAAATCACCATGCAAGGTTTTGCTTTCTTTTTTCAATCCAAGTGTGAACATTGTGATTTGAGAATGAAATAATTGAGCAAACCTAATGTGAGGGAGTGGCAGAAATGTTTTCACCCATGAAATCTCAAGTTTCAGTCCCTTGCTTTCTAGGCACAAATTCCTCTAGGCTAGATACCCAGGACCTAGCAGTGCATCTGGAACCTAGCAGGCTCTTAGTAAATGTTTGAGACGTGCATGGGCAGTAGGACTGTTCTTCCAGCTCTCTCAGGCTTGCTTTTGTTTCTCCTGTTCTTTACCATGATCACCTCAATTGATCCCACAAACGTCTCCCACGTTTCGAATGGTTAAACATATATGTAAGATGTGTCTTCTTGGTTTAGTTCTTTTCCTACCCCCACTTGGTCTCCAAGATTTATGACTTTCACTTCATACTTAGAATCCTGACCCATCTGCACTAAGTAATCTATTTCCTTGGCTCCTAATATTGGGCAATTGGATTTTACAGAAACTTTATAAATCTCTTTCCAGAAAAATGCACACACACACGTCACACAAATTTTGGCAATGGATAGTTTTTTTCAGCATTTTGGGGGCACATTTGTGGATCCAAGATAAAGACTTGAACATTTGCAATTGTCTGTTCAATTATTGCCCCCCTTGAGGGCAGGGAACAGGTCTTTCTCAACTCCCTAATCAACTTACTAAAATACAGCTTCTCACCACCAAGTCCTGAAGACTACTCTGCACAAGGACAGATGCGCCCCAAACCATCCACCTGCCAGACCGCAGGTCCAGTCCTCAGCTACTTAGTGGCTCAGCGGCAGTGATGTTATCGTCCCCTCTTCTTCCTGCTTTCATTTCTTGGCTTTCTTCCTACTATTATTTTTTCCATGTCTTTCCTGCCTTCTCTCTGCATGCTCTACCCTTAAATATTAGCTTCCTATGGACCTTGTTCCTAGTCTTGCTTCTTCATACTCTACATGCACTTTCTGAAGAATCTTAATTATGTTTATGATTTCAACCACTATGGTACAGTGATGACATTGAAATACACGTCTCAGCCCAGCCTTCTCTCTCCTGGAAATTCCCCATCTATTTTTCTCACAGAATAGCTCCACTGAGATCATGCATGGAACCTTAGACCTCCACATAACCAAGAAAAGCAAGCCTTTTCTTTACACCTGAGGTTTTCTTCCATGGGCAGGATATCCACGAGCGTAACACTTCTAGACTCTTCTTTGGAGAGGTGAAACCTCTCTGATTGCTGGATCTGCTTCAGAGAGCACGTGCCCCCGACTGCTCTTGATCTGCAAGAGGACTAGTGGTAGAGACCTGGTGGAGTAGGATGGCACCCAGTCCTCCCTGAGTGGGGAACATGGTGTATCCAGGGGGCGCCATATCAGGATGTCTACTTGCCTGCAGGTATGTTCTATGAGCTGTAATATCAACCTTATTTGAAACAAAGACATTTTGATTTCCTATTTGCTTTTCTCTTTTGTTTTATTTAATAGGCTCAGCACTCCAGGCTTGGAAAAGGCACATGTTTGACTGGGGCAGGGGTAGGGTTAGTGTTTCAAGTGCTAATGTTACTCCAAATGCAGTTCATCGTGTTGTCATTATTTTTCTCCAAATTTGCCTCAGCTCTGGTTTCTTTTATCTTTCTCAATGTCAGATCTCTTTTTAATCTTGTTATTCTTTCTAGAACTTAACCACTTGCAAGAAAATTTTCCCCAAATCATCCTTCACCTCTGTCAATGGAAAAACAGATTCCTCCCTATTTGCCCATTCTGTCTCAAGAGTAGAAAGAGACACATGGGTTATTTTTAATGTTCATGGAGGGAAGAAAAGAAAAACTTCTTGGTCATGTCTGTTGACCCACGACTAGTGAAATTTCTGTAGGTACTATGAGGCAGATTAAAGGAAGGAGAAAACAGAGATCTTGCTGTCATGATGTTTAACATTTAAGTAGAAGAATTATGTGAACAAAAGTTATATTATAAAATCACATAACTTAAATATCATTATAGACAGAATCTAAAGGAAGTATTTCAAATTGAATTAAGAATGCTGGGTTGGGAGCTGAACATGTATTAGCACCTAGCAACTGTTAACTACCCCCACTATCATCCATGGAGGAGATCAATGCATGGTTGAGTGAGTCAGAAGACCTGATTTATTCTTTCCTCTTATGTCCAAAACATGACTTTGAACCCCCAAGACTTCTTAGGTTGAGCTCTTCTCTGCTTTGCTATAGTTTTAGATACCTTCTTTGGCTCACTGTATAGATAAGGATGTGGTTTCTGCTTTGTGTTGTATTTTTCCCAAACTTTATATGCATCCTGGTCTAATTATAGTAGGTATAAACTCAGTCCATAAACAACGAGAAATGCCACATTCCATGCTTCCTTTAAAATAACATAAATTTGTCATTGAGTCCCTATTCCACAGGGCTATCTGGAAATTCAATATAGGTGATTAGTAAGACTCTCTTTGGGCTCCCAGCCTGAATTGCATAAGGGATTTGGGACTCAGAGCCTCAGACATCAGGGGAGATCAGCTGGTCATCGTTCCAGTCTATTCCACTTACCACCATATCTCCTAGTTTCTGGTTTTCAGATTTGGAGGTTCTGTTACTTGTGTTGGTGTTTTGCTTAAAGGAAACTTGGAGGAGTTGGGGGATGGCTGGCCTGAGGGCTATACAACCTGGGCGTCTCAGAGGGACTCCTTCTAGGTCTCATCATGTCTCTGGGTCGGCGCAGTCCCAGAACACATCAGCTCTCCCTAGTCCCCCAACTATATTTCTCTGGCATAGGCTGAGTTGTCTCTCCTCCAGATTCATAAGTTGAAGTCTCCAGGATTTGAGAATGTGACTGTATTTGGAGACAGGCCTTTAAAGTGATAACTAAGTTAAAATGAAGTCGCTAGGGTGACCCTAATCCAATGTCACTGCTGTCTTTATAAGAGGAGATTAGGACACGGAGGGAAGAACACATGGAGATACAGGAAGGAGAAGGCTGCCATTTACAAGACAAGGAGAGAGGCCTCAAAAAAAAAAAAAAAAACAACAAAAACCAAATTATGCTGACACCTTGAATTTGGATTTCAAGCCTCTAGCACTGTGAGAAAATAAATTCCTATTGTTAAAGCCTCCCAGTCTGTGGCACTTTATTATGGCAGCCTGAGCTGACTAATAAACTTTGTATCCTTTAGATTCCCTCAGGCTTTTACAAGAGGAGTAAGAGTCTTTGACTTTAAATAGCTTCTGTTTTCTTTCCAAAATTTCTGCTGCAAGAAAACGTAAGGGCATTGCTATTTGGAAGGGAGTGATAGGATGGAAGAGGGGAGGAAAATTCAGGGAGAACCCAGGCGAAGTGCTGTTTCCAGAAATTGTTCTTCCAGTCTGCTTTCTATTTCCACTTTTGTTATTTCACTCCTACCTATTTTTTTTCCTTCCCATGGAAAAGGTTTCCTTGCCTTATCTTCTCTGATAAGATCCTAATTAGGTACCTTTTTGCCTAGTGCAAAGCTCTAGATGTATAATTCTGCTTGTGCTGAATCACATTAGGATTGGAAGATTCAGAGATAATGACATCCCAGGTCCAAAACTGACTTCCAACCACCCTATGTCCCAGGAGGTGAATGGGGTTTTAGAGGACTTGTTCCAGTATGGTTAGTCAAAGGTTATTCCATAGAAACAGCCTCAAAATTTACTGAGGCGCTGGCTGTGCTATTTAACCAACTGAGCCAACAGATTGTGTAGCATGGTTTCCATATTCAAATTAAAAGTCATTTGGAAAAGACAGGATTTTCAAGAACTTTATAGCCCAGTTTACTTCCCTTCCTTTCTACCATCCCATGATTTTGGTAACTCTATTACTCTGATTGGAAAAAGTTGTTGTCTGACGACATTAAAATGTACAGCCACTGATAAACTGTGACCATTTCTTGGCTTTTTGCAAGATCTGGGAACATTAAGATGTCATTAAATATTTTATCTCCCTTCCTTCATGCTATGACTTTAATGCTGTGTTCAAAGATCATTACTCAGTAATGCAGGAGAGCCTCTCTTCTTTGAAGACATTCTTTATAAGAGCATGTAATATTCATTATTACTCTCCCTGTCTGCTTTTTTAGGCATAATATTCTTTCCCCACTCCTCCCTCTCAATAGGTTTTATTGGGGTAAATTATTTTAGGTAGAACATAGATATTGTAGGATTTTAAGTAAAACAAACTAGATTTTTCATGAAAATTGGTAGAATGTATTTTAGAGCAAAATATTTTGCTGTTTTTTATAGTACTGGGGGTTCTGATTAGTAAGAAGGCTTTTTGATTTGGGGTCTGGTGCTGAGATTGTATACATAGACAACTTTCAAAGAGTGGGTCCATAGTGGTAATATCTTCATCTATATGAAGGGAGAGTTAGGGAGCAGTTTGTAGAGAAACAAGACGGGGTGTAATTAAACTGTTCGAGAAGGAATGAGAGGGAAAATGTTTTCAGAATTATGAGTCACTGGATGATGTTTTCATGTTTCTCTTCCTAGAGACTATTTCTTAACAATGGGAACCAACCATGCCCTACTTGGGAGGGCTTTGGTGTTGCCCAATAAAAATTAAGATAAAGAAATGGATTCAAGTGCTCTTGCGGTCCCAATCTGACACAGCCTCCCTAGGAAGCGTCCTTAGAGGGGTTATTCTCAGGACTTGACACCCAGCAGAGTTGCTCCTGAACAGTTCGGTTCCACTCTCGCTGCTGATGGCCGTTCTGATGTGGTCACTAGGAAGCTGGATGTCAGGCTATGGGACCACCTCTTGACCAGACGGGGTCCCACACTATGTCCGTCTGTGTCTGTGTTCTGATCTTACCTCTGGCTTTTACTAACTTCCTATCCTCTATACCTTCGACTTGATTCCTTGGACTATTTTATTCTTTTGTAATTCTTTTATACTTTTGTGAGTTGCCCCAAATCCTCTGTAGACTGAGGTTAGAGTAAATACAAGCAAGGAAAGAAAAATGAACTATGGAGTTTCCATTGCTCTGATAGTTCTGTGTAATTGGACACTGGGGCTTAGGCCATAAGGAGGGACTTCTCTTTCCAAAGTATTTTGTATTTGGTTCTTATTAGACTCTTGTAGCTATTTCTGGACACAAAAATTGGGAAATATTCTGAAGTAGGGCCTGATGTAATAACAACAGGACAGAATATTTGCAATTGGCTTGGTAAATAAAAGATGAATGGCCATAATATTCATAGATTAGACAAAACAGAAAGAGCAAAGGAGAAGGCAAGGAAGCAAGAGAAACAATGTGAATTCCTACAACTGAAAAAAGTCTAAGTTTACATGAAGAGTTACAGATACAGTAATTTTAAAATTCATAACATTAAATCTCTGCTTAGAATTTTTTAAAACCAAGACTAACACATCTTTTGGAATGGAGGTATTCAATTATTTATAAAAAATAAAGTCTATTTTATTTCTCTGACATCCCAGCAAATGGTGCATTGAGATGGAGTCTATATTCCTTGAAGTATAAGATCTGAAATCTGAAATCCTTTGTGGCAGCTCATTCTCCTTTTAAGAACAGATTGCTCCAGAACAAATTCAATATCCCCTGGATGCTATCAATAAGAATTTAACTCATACCAGGACAAAAAGGTAGACTTTGATTAAGTATTGGTGACTTGGCATTTTGGCTCTAATTCTCATTTTTATGGAGCACCAGTGTTGCCTTTTTTTTTTTTCTTCCAATAGAGCAGAGAGGTAGGGAAACGCCTTTCACCACATACACCCCGGAGACCCACTGCCGTCAGCCTGCATTCCAAAGCACTGTCTCAGTGCTTCTCCTGAGGTTTTTGGAGTTAATGAAGTAAATCAAAATCTCTGAGTAAAATGATTTCAGTCTCTAGAGGTCCAGTATGCCATGTGGGATGGTGCCCAGATAGGAAACCATGATCGTACATCTCCCGGCACAAGGTCCAAGCTGGTGTGGGCTGTGCAAAGCCTAATCGTGAAGTGTAAAAGGCTTTGTGTGCACTTTGTTGAAATGCAGCTCTCCATCCTCAGTAACGTTTTAGGCAGAATCTTGGCAATACAGAACATTTGAATAAAAGCAGCGATGATGTGAGTCACCATCCACCCCTGTCCCTGAATCTTTAGGGATGTGCGTGCATGAAGTGCATGCTAAAATACACTTAATTTAATCACCTCCGGAGATTGAGAGGCGTGTGCTCGTATAAATGTCAAGTTGGGACATAATTTAGCTGATCTCTGGGGTTTAACGCTATTGCCAGACGCTCTCTTTATTTGATCTGGTGAAGCAAATGAAATGTGTCTCTTTGGTTCTAAACCAGGTAAAGGCAGGAGATTAGAATCTCTGAGTTTCTCATTTGGATATAATAATCATGTAGCCAGTCCTAATTTAAGGAGGCTGGAAGGTCCGTTGTGTGTCCACATGGGAACAACTGAAGGGAACCAAGGTCAAAATGATCTCGGCCTAACTGTTACCCACTAGTTGGTGGTTGTCTCCTTGACAACATTCCTAGATGTATTAAATGTAGTGCAGCAAAGGTTAATTAAGAAAAGAAAATAAAATTATAACTAAATATGTGTAAATATACCTCTGTGTACGCCTGGCACTGGTCATCGTTCTTGACCATCAAATGCCGTAAAATATCCTATTTACGACATTTGAGATGTTTAGATAAGGAGATCTCCAGAAATATACTGGTCTCTGGAAGATAACTGCTGCCCACATGTTATCAGGAAAATTAGGGCTTGGAGAGGGCATCTTGAAGAACAGTCTAGGGCATCGTTGTCAGCAGGGGCATATGGCACTATTTGAACACATTTGGACTGTCACATTTAGGGGAATGGTTACTGGAGTCAAGTGAGTAGAGGCTAGAAATGTTGCTAAACCTCCAAAAAACTAAAGGGCCAGACTCACAACATCCAACTTAAAATGTCAACAGCATTTAGGTTGAGAAAATTGGGCCTGGTGGAACATTTGTATTCTTTTTTCTTACAGTGTAACAGCTACTGAACTAAACGAATGAATAAAAAAGAGAGAGACCTGTCTCATTTCTAAAAAATAAATGCAAGTTATATGATCACTGGGACATTAGTATTCTAGATGCACTGCAAAGACAAATATTCAACTGCGTACTCTTTCTGTCGTATCTCTAAGCAGCAAAGCAAAAACATTATCATTGAAGTTGCATGACATAACATATCTTTCTAATGGCATGAAAAAAAGTAAAACAAAACAAAACAACATATAAAGGCTCTGTTCACAGTATGAGTTAGCACATCCAAAATTTCAATTTGCAGCATCCTAAATCTTGTGCTCCTTAAAATACCTTTGTAGGTATAGTTACAAATAACTGTTCCAGACGTGTCACTATTCATAAGAACTTATTTCAGCTTCCTCTATACGTAGACCCAGAAGGGAACATTTTAGTGATGGGTTATTGCATAAAGCAGTCGGCGCCTTGAGAATGGATCATTTCATAATGTGGCACTGTAAATATTTTTATTCAGTACACCAAGTTTCAGTTGGCGGTTCCCTCCACTCCTTTGCCCCTGCTGAAGCACGCACATTTCTTCTTCAGGCCCTGCTTCTGTGGAAACTGTTTGCTGCATAAGCAATCTCTATGCAGCTTGGTAAAGACTTAAAATCACCACCACTGCCTTCTAGTCATAGTTATAGGGCAATTAATTCAGTTCATATGTAACTATCTCATAGAACTGACTTCTCAAATGGAATAGGTTTTTTTTTTCTTTTTCATTTATTTTGATCCTGTAGATTGGTTTTAAGAGAAACTGTTTCTATTTAGCAATGACTACTCCATAGTATAAACCAGATATCCATTTTTGCATGTACCTGATAGCTGGGGGTTCTTTGATATTGATATCAAATATCATTGTCTATTCCAATCATCAATATTGGAATATTTTATTTTTTATTATATTTTTAAACTAGTCATCCAAATATTTTATTTTTTAGGATGCTAATAATTACTGGCATATTTTAATCCTAAAGGCTAAATTGGTGTGAAACCTGGAAATCTCTGAGGTGACTAGTGTTCCTTAATACCTGACATGGAAAACAGTATAGCTGCATCACCTTTTACCTTAATGATATCCAGTAGGGCTTCAATTTTCATGAGAGTTGGAGTCAATGAAATTATTCAAACAGGAAGGCAGCATAACACAGTGATAAAAAGTAGTGGTTTTGGAATTGTGGCTCTATCATGCAGTGAACTATGTGGATATTGTTGGAGTTAATTTATCTGAGGGTCTGCATTTGTAGAACAGAGATCATAATACTGCAAACAAGATTATGAAGATGAATAGGGCCCAGTTAACAGGAGCTGTGGAAAGGAGAGACAGATGTCATTGGCTGGAGACATTTCCTCCACCACTTTACTTTCTTATATCAATGAGATATCTTAGTCAGCTGTGAATGCTAGGTCCCAAGTCTTTCACAGTCTGGCATTCCTGTCTATAAATCCATCCAGGAAACCAGTCAACTTACTCCGCATCCACTCTTCATATGCAGGTTCTTATGGCTGGTGTCTGTCAAAGGGCAGAAATCCTCAGCCCTCCCAAGTACCTTAGTGCTGTACGTACACTTTACACCCCCTACTTCCCCACCACCCAAATGGTCCCTCCATGAGTTTGAATCAGCCAATTTCCTCTGCGCAGCCTTCCGCAGGCACAGGTTTCGTCTCTGCTTCCCCTGCTCACACCAGGGCACGCCTGGGGCCTGAGCATCTTTCTCATCACAGCCTGCTGATGGGCCTTGGGTCTTTCTGACATAACCTGAGACCTGTGATCTTGAAAGGTCTTCCTGATCTCCAAGGCTCCCTTGTGCTCCACTCTGCCCTGCTAGGGCCTGTTTTCTCTCCTATTCCTCACCCATTTTTGGTAAGTGTTCTGGTTTGGCCCATGTTTGCTTGTGACTGATAATTTGAAGCTGCTTCCTTGATTGGGAGCTTTGACTCCCTGCTTTGACCTGTCTTGTTATAAGACCTCAAACTCTTTCTTACTGGTGTTTGGAAAGATAGGATGCATCCTATTTTCTTCATAAAAGATAGAGGTAGTGCTGCAAACTTTGACAGCAATCTACCAGACTGAGGTTTTTTGGGGGCACAAGAACATGTTTTGTTCATTCTTTTATCTCAGACCCCACCACTAGGTGAATGAAATGTAGGGAAATGGAGATAAAAGGGTCCTTTAATTATGTATTTGTCAGGGATGTTGCTTGTTTTCTGGGAAATTGTCAAGTAGGTGGGGGATATGAGCGTGGCAGAAGGGAGGCATATGGTGGTCAAATTATTAAGGCCTAAAGTGCTATTAAGGTAGTTGAATGCTAGGCAATGGGAAGACTGTAAAGATTTTAGCTGAGGACCATTGTCTAGTTACTAAAAGGTCTACTTTAGTATGTCTATTTGACTTGAAATCCTAAAAATATACTCAGTTAAAATTATATTAAATTAATGGAGATCATAATCAAGATAAATAAGTAGCTTTCATGTAACAGCTTTATTTTTACCTAGTGTCTTTTATGTGCTATGTAATGATTAAGTAAAATCAAATACCAGATTGTGGATGGCATTCATAACTGGGAGAAGAGGGTCCTTTTCTTTGATTTTGGGTTGTGTTCTATTCTCTTTTCTCTGATTTGGACCTTGAGAGAATTATTTATGGGAACTAAGAGTTGACTTGGTTCGGATGCTGCATTTACCGTTGGTGTTTGTGGGGATTATGCATTACATTAGCGTGCAGAGGACATTTTGCTAACTGCAAGATTGTCCTGTACTCCTAATCATTCATTTCAGCAATCTTGACCCTCACAAATCTTTATTTTAATCTAGACTGCAGCCCATCTGCACAGAAGACATAGTAAAATCGTTAAATGAATTCACACACACTTTAATTTACTGGTGGTTGTGATGTTGACATTATCGTATTTTATATAGAGGGAAGAGTATAATAATTGCACTAACAATTTATATACATGTAACTTTTCAAAAATTAATAATTCTTTAGTAATGGCCAAGAATGATCTCTTAGTTAGTGTTACAAGACTTTGTGCTCTTGTATTAATTACAGTTTTAGGAAGAAATTCGCTTGGATTTCTCTATATTGTCTTATAATTAGAATCTCAAACATATACTGTTACCAAGAATATCCCCATTTTGTTGTGTTTTTGTGAGGTTATAAAGTGATAAATTATTATATGAATTGAAAAGAATCATTTTTGTCCATTTTAAAATAGATTATGCCCAAATATCATGTAATGTTTAAAGACTCTAGGACATTCCTTTTTTTTTTTTTTTTTTTTTAAGATTTCCCCTCCCCGTCCCCATCCCCCAAAGGTGGATCCAGAAGAGTAATATAACATTACTTGGAGAATATTTTAAAATATTTTGCTTTGTTTGTGAGTACTATATCAACATACTTAGTAGTAAAAGCTTCTAAACAATGACTTTTTTCTGTGTAATGGATTAAAATGTTTTAAAATCTCTTATATTGAATCCAACTTTCTGTTACAGATATTTTATTTAAAATAAGTAATCTAAACTACAGTTTATATGAAACCACAGCAGGTCTGCTCTTTAGATTGGCATCTGACAAGCCTGGCTGCCGTGACCCCTGTGACCTTGGGAGCTGCTGCTTGTCACAGCCTCAGTTTCCTTACTCCCATGTAGCTTGTAAGTGTAAACTGCACACATATGCAATTTAGGTTGATTTAGTCCTTAACACTGCTTATTGTTCTAGCTTGTTTTACTCTCCACTAGTCAGACCATTTGGAGTCTTTATCCTTACTGGTCTCCAGATGCAGGCTCAAGGACCAGCCTTTGGATCAAAACTGGCTGTGCAGATTCACCTAATCCTTAACTGTCAGGTCCTGTGGGACACAATGCCTAGAGAATCTTTAATTCATTCATTCATTTATTCAGAGAGTGAAAAAAATATCTGAGAGCCTGATATGTGCTGGATACTGTGCAAAGCGCCAAAGACACAACAAATAAGCCGAGGGCTCTCTCCTTGATGCAGATCTCTGCCTGAGAGCATTAATCTGGCCTCATTCTTTCAGCTTTCCTTCCTTTGTTCTCTGTTTGACTTATGGAATCCCTTTTCTCCTTTTTCCTCCAGTGTGCGTTTATGGCTGTCCTCACACATTGTGCTTCCCGTGGCAACTCATTGCTGGCTCCAATTTGGCAGGTAGTTTATTACCTGCTCCATTTTATAGATGAGGCAGTAGAGAGTTCTTTTTTCTACACTTGAGCAAAACCTGCCAGCAGACCCTAAAGATACAAACTAGGAGACAGAGAAAAGTATTTTCTGTATTTGAGAACACAAAATTCAGGCCTTTCCCAAAGTCCAAAAACCTCAAAATTGAGATGTTCAAAAATTAATTTTCTTGGTATAATTAGTTCTAGGCTGGGAGCAAATTACTGACCTCATCCAAGTGTAATCTAATTGACCACTGGATGTCACTATTGCTCCATGTAAATATCTGGACACAGTACCTGGGTTCTAGAATTTGGGAGGTTTTGTAGGTCTGTCTTGGCATTTTTAACATTCTTGCTTTGTCCAATTTGCATTACAGTCACCTCAGAGGTTCTTTGAAACAAGGTTGGGTTATAAATAAACAACTCAACAAAGAAATGAAATTCAGCTTAGTAAGGTGCAGTCCTGGCTGATCTGATTTAGGTAAAAAAGAAATGCCTGGACACCTGCAAATCCTGTTCCTCAGAACAGTCCGAGGGAAAGCCTTCATTTCCCCTTTGTCTGAACATCTTGATTGTGAAATGTCTGTGCAGCACATAGATTTAGCCCTACTTGTGGAACTGAAGAGCCACACTTCAGAGGTCACCTCTTTCAACATTCTGTCTAAGGCAGGAATCTCTTGAGGAACTGGAAGAATGAGCACCGACCACTGCTTCTGTTTGAAATCCCCAGAGACCATGCTCAAATTTACTGGGCAGTTCTCCTGTCGCTCAAATTTACTGGGCAGTTTGTTCTCCTGTCAGAATGCTGGAGTCCAGTTGGAAGTAAGATTTTTTTCAGTATGCATTTTGCCATACTTTCTACATAATGCTTGATACTTGTTTGCAAAGGATGATGCGGAGCTTAGAAAGGAGCTTGACTCTGGGTTAAGGATCAACTTCAGAAGGTTCAGTTTCTGGAACAGGTTCAGTGGGGCCAGAAGGGAGGCTGTGGGCCTTCTCAAGGCCCTCCATCACATCACATAGTAGGTGCTTACTCTGCCTGCTCAAGATGCTGTGAGCTTTATTGAGATGCTTAAGCAGACAAGGGGTTTGATGAACTCAACAGTGGTTAAACTTAATTACTATTGTTCTCTTGCCCTAGAGCTATGTAAAGGTGAAATCCAGGATGTGACTCCTGGTTTTGTACTGACCTTTTGTATAGAACTGCAGGACTACTGCTATAGACAAGGCTTTGCATTTAAACCTAGGAGAAAGGATGGCTTCACCTCCAGCTCTCCCTTTGGTGGGGACTATGGCTCACCTATGGGCAGGGCATCTCTAACACACGTTCTCTCATTTAGAAACCTGAGTTCTGGGCCTCTGTCTCGAGACACAGAAGATGGAAGAGATGAAGGACTTCTGAAATTCTTACAAGCCCCAGTCCCCTCAGAAAAAAGACACCTTTTATTCATTATGATTTTGCAGGCCCTCGCCTGAAAGAGGGGGTCCTTTGCCCTCTAGGGAAAGAATTCACCAGAGAGCACTAGATGTAGTTGAACCAGTCAAGGCTTTATTAGAGATTCGTGCATGAGGGAATCAGTTCCAGAAACAAGAATTTAGCTTGAGTCAGGAGATATTTATTTTGAGATTATTGTTCAGTTTTATTCTAAAAATTATTTCCAAACTTTAAGTGATATTTACTATTGTTATAAAAAAGTGTACTTTCAATAATATGGATATCATAAAATATTTATGTGTGTTGCATACACATATACATGATCATATGGGACTTACAGATTCTTTTTTGAATCGTGCTTATAGATTTTACTTTATTTTTCCTTTGTATTCTAAAATCAAATTAAAATGAGCAGAATATTTTTTTTTGAGATAACTTCTCAAATATTTCAACATCCTTGCTGTATGAGTCACATATATTCATTTCTAATTCTTAAAATTTTTAATAAAATATCGCTGTTTTACAGCCTTATTAATTTTTTGATAGTATAGGATTTCTCCCTTTGGGTATAGTCGTCGTAGCTTTTACACTACCAAAGCAGTCATCATCAGAAGGAGATATTTAAAAGGAGGTCCATGAGGTGAACGGAGGGGATAGGGCAGAGCTGGTCTTGGCTGGGTTATGCTGGGAGTGTGCAGACACATTACACTCCAACTGTGCATTGGGTTTTTGGGCTTTTCCCTCCAGGAAATTGTGAGATAATTTTTAGTCAGGATCTAATACTTTTGTCTAGCATGGTGCCTCGTGATCAATATGGTGGACCAAATTATTTGGTCAGGGCTCCCCAGTCCATAATTCAGTCTCTTGTTCAAAAGGACTCAGGCAATTCAAGCTGCTGGTTGGCGATGTCTTTTGCCTGGGCCGTCTCATTAAGGGCACATAGCTTTTTCTCTGGTTCGTTTCTAGTTCAGAATTTCAGTAAGATGCCCCAAATAAGTTATAAGCTCTGAAATCCAACAAAAATAACATAATTTTGGTTGGGGGAATATTTTCTCAGACCCAAGCGTGAGCTGAGTGTGTGTGGAGACATTTCCGGACCAGCAAGCCATGCTCAGACACCAGTTGGTGCCTAATAATTGAACTTAATTCGGTACAATTCTGACAGTATCTACCTGGAAATAGTATCATATTCCACAGGAAAAGGGCTCAGCCTCCCAAGACTGCCTTCCTCCCCAGACCGTGGTTGCAAGCTCAGTTGCAAGACTAACAAGCTATACACTGAGGGGCCCCATGACCCCTCAGGTTTGATTAATTTGTAGAGCTGCTCACAAAATTCAGGGAACCCATCTACTCATCAGGTCATCAGTTCATTACAAAGGATACTAAAGGTTATGAATCAGCAGCCTGATGGAAGAGACACCTAAGGCCAGGTGTGGGAAAGGGTGCTGGGCTTCCGTGTCTTCTCCGCACACACGCTCTCACCAAATCGCCATGAGTTCATCAACATGGAAGCTCTTTGAACTCCTCCTTTTGGGTTTTTAGGAAGACTTTATTACTTAGGCATGATTGATTAACTTGTAGCCATTGCTTCAACCTCTAGCATTTCCCCCCACCCCTCGAGGGTGGGGTGGGACTGAAAGTTCTAATCACATGTTTGGTTGTTTCTAATTATACCCCTGGCATGCAGGCCCCACCTTAGGTGTTTCCAAAAGTTACCTTATTTCCATATCAAAAGACACCTTTTCTCATTCTCTACATTTAGGAAATTCCAAGGGTTGTGGGAGCTCTAAGTCAGGAAGTGTAGACCAAGAACAAATCTATGTGAAAATATATTTTGGCCATCTGAATGATCAAATGTAATTTTTTTCTTATGTCATAATGTTGCACTGAGACTCTTTCTAACTGTGTAATCTCAGACAGATTACTTAAAATCTCTAAATGTCAGTTATCTCTTTTGAGAGTGGAGGCAACACTATTCGTAAGAGTTAAATGAGAATGTATTCAAGGGGATGTAGCACAGTGTCTATAATTGCTACAGACTCTAAAAATGTAAGATATGATAACTCAGGAAAGGACAGAAGGAATTTGAGGTTGACATCGTAGCTGTAAATTTCAGAGTGGGAAATAAATCAGACCGTGACATTCATTCATGTAATAAGCATTTTTGAAAGTCTTTTATTTATTGGGCCTGATACTTGAAGGAAGTCTTATTTTCTATTCAGAGAGTTGACAATTGAGTGACCCAAATATCCCAACACGTAATTATAATATGCAGATACAATAGCGGAAATATGGTTGGGGTTAGGCAGTACCAAATGTAGAGACTCAAGTTTCATGGATGCAAATTAAATATAATAAATGCATCTAATTTTTTTATTTTCTGGATTCTATTATTGTAAAATATAGGAATTTGGAGTATGGTGAAGAGGTGGTTGTAATAGCAGGCAGACTGAGGGATATCCTGGGACCCCCAAACTTGCATGATCTACAGAGTTTCTGTGCTCCATTGCATAAAGGTAAAGCAAGCTTTTAGAGTGAAAGATCTTTAAAGAATGATTGTGCATAGAGAGGGAAGAAGAGAAAGGATATAGTTTCCCAATGAAACAGCCAAATTTACCCAATCCCTCATGGATAAACGCCCAGTCAAATAGAATTGGCCCAAAGTGGGGCTGCTGAGGCCTGAAAAGTTGCCACAAGTATAAGGTACTTTCTGGCAGGGAAACACAGGAAAGGAAAAAAAGGGGCCAGGCAACTCTGGGATGAAAGAAACAAAAGTGCAAATCCAGATTTCAGCTGCTATCATCAGCCTCTCCACGTGTCTCTTCCAAGTGTCTCTACATGTTTCAAGTCCACGTGTCTCCTCCAAGTTCCTCAAGTCCCTAGTACATGCCCAAAGCTGAGAATCAAGGGAGCCCTTCTCCATGTGTCTCTTTCCACCAGGCTGTTCAACTCCACACTTCATTAGATGGGGCAGGGAACCTGGAACCTCCCCTCTTTATGGAGATTCCTCTGTTATAGTTGCATCAACATGGCTTCATACAGCCTTCTGGGCCTTTCCAGGGTATGGAGCTATTGAGTAAGCAAGATACCTGAAAGATGCTTTGGAAAAATGAGACTTTTATGATCCTTCACCATATAAATGTTTATTTCAGAGCAATAAAATTAAGATTACCAGAAAGACACCACAAGCACATTCATTTTTCTAGTTGACAATACCTCTCCCCTCTGAATATACTTCCTGTCATTCTTGCTGGGCTTTAACATAAATCAGCTCAATGTTTAAACCTGTTTAAGCTTTATATGAGTGCATACTGTGTAGATTTAAAAAATATGCAGAATCAATTTCCCTTTACTCAACTAATTATTGTAGTGGTGCTATTTAAATTACACACTGGTAACATTGCCCCTCAGGCTACATCCTTCTTAACAAATGTTGAATGTTGAGCTACTGTTTTTTCTACACCATCTAAAATGTTAATTGCAGCCAAAATTTCAGAATTTATCAGCAGCATATTTTTTACAACGGTTCATTTAACCAGTATTATTGACTACCTACAACGTACACTGTACATCAAACATGAAATTACAAGTGGAGGCTCTTTTTTCACTTAGCAAATGTCAACATGGTCCTGTTCAGTCCACTTCTTTGATGAGGACAATATCTGTGTAGAGATGAAAATTTTAAAGTGTGTGTTTCCTTCAATATCAAATTTATTGAAACTTTTATCATGAAAGGACGTGGAATTTTGTCAAATGCTTTAATATATTTATTGAGATAATCATGATTATTTTCCTTCATTTTGTTATTTATTGATTTGTGTATGTTTATGTTGAGAATCCTTGCATTCCAGGGATAAATTTAAACTTGACTATGGTATATATCCCTTTTAATATGCTCTGGAATATAGTGTGCAGCTATCTGTTGCAGAATTTTTCATTTATGTAAATCAGGGATACTGGTCTTTTACTTTTCTTTACTTCTATTGCTGTTGCCTGACTGGTGACAGGGTAATTCTGGCCTTATACAATGTTTCTGGAAGGATACCCTCCTCTTCAATTTTTTGGGAACAGTTTGAGAAGGATTGATAGTAATTTTTAACTATTTGGTAGAACTCACCAGCAAAACCATCTGGTCCTGGAATGTTCTTTATTGAGAAATTCTTGAATTTTGCCAATTCAACTTCCTTCCTTGTCATTGGTCTGTTCAGATTTTTTATTTCTTCATGCTTTAGTTTTGGTAAGATACACGTTTCTAGGAATTAATCTATTTCTTCTAGGCTATTCAAATTGTTTTGTGTATAATTGGTTATAATAGTCTCTAGGATTCTTTGTATTTTTGTGTTACCAGTTGTAATGTCTCTTCTTTGATTTATGATTTTATTTGAGTCTTCTTTTTTTCTTTGTTAGCTAACAATTTGTCAGTTTTCTTTATCTTTTAAAAAAATCAATTCTTAGTTTCACTTATCTTCTCAATTGTCTTTCTAGACTCTCATTTTTTCTTTTTCAGATATTTGTGGGTTCCTTCCTCCTACTAATTTTGGGCTTAGGTAATTTTTCTAGTTCCTGGGGGTGTTATGTTACATTGTTTATTTAATATTTTTATTTTTTCCATTTGTAAGCATTTATTGCTATAAAATTCTTCATTAAAATTGCTTTTGCTGTTTTCCATTTTTATTTGTCTCAAATATGTTTTTTTTCCCTTTTGATTTCTTCTTTGACTCATTGATTGTTCAGGAATGTATTGTTAAATCTCCAATTCTTCATGAATTTTTCATTTTTCTCATTGATATCTACTGTATTTCTAATTTCATATTGAATTATGAAATTAGAATTTTGAATATAATTGAATATAATTAAATAATAATACCAAAAAGACCTGATATGATTTAGTCTTCTTAAATTTGTAAGGAATGAGTGCTCCATGTGTGCTTGGGAAGATGTCTGTTCTGCTGCTGTTGAGTGGAATGATCTTAATATCTATTTGGTCCAAAGTGTAGTTCATGTCAAATGTTCCTTTATTGATTTTCTGTCTGGATGATTCTTCCATTTTTAAAAGTGTGATATTGAAGTCCCATACTATTATTATATTGCTGTCTGTTTCTCCCTTCAGATATGTTAATATTTAGTATATTTATTTACGTGCTCTGATGTTGGGTATATATATATTTATATTATATATATATATTTACTCGTAAATATTTGTTATTATCATTTCCTCTTGACTTTTTGTCACTGTATAGTAATCTTCTTTATGACAATACTGGCATTATTATATTTTTTGACTTAAAGTCTATTTGTTCTGATATAAGTATAGCTACCCCTACTCTCTTTTGGTTTTCATTTGCATGGAATATCTTTTTCTATCCCCTTAATTTCTAAGTTTGTCTTTAAAGCTGAAGCAAGTTCCAAGAAGACCAATGTTTTGTATTAGTAGTTTTTTTTTTTTTTTCCAGTGAAGACAGAATTTATCACTAGAACAGCATTGTCCAGGGCCAGGGTGGCATAAGCAAGCTCTGGGGGAGAACCATAAACTGAGCTAGTTAAGGAGAAGCTCTGGAGGACATATAAATAGGTATATTAGTTTTATTCTATGTTTCAGTTTGGCCTTGAACTTTTGTAATCTCTAAAAAGTAGGTTTAAATTGCTCTAATCTAGAACTTAAGGGAAATATAGAGATTCCCACCTAGTATTTGGAGCCCACAAAAATGACAGTTATTCTTCCATGATGGCTGACCCATTTAGACATATTGGGTGATAGCAACTATTTATTTTAACAGTACAGAGAAATCACATGTTGGTGCAGAAACTGATTGACAAAACACTTTTGTTTAGTAAATAGCAAAGCCTATGGCTTCTACTTCCAAGGCAGCTATGAAAAACAGAAGTCATTATGTAAAAATTCACAAAAGGGAGAGAATCAGTTTTATGCTAAATCATCCACTATAAAATATTTCTTCAAATTTCTCTCTTTTTAATGGACCTTATAAAAACTAAGACCGTAAAATATTTATGCAATTACATTTATTTTAAAAATCTTATTAAACTCTCATCTATAAAATATCTCATTAAAGGCTATATTTATGTCAAAGTTGAAAGTGGGGTTGAAGCAAGGTATTAGTACTGAAAAAACATAAAAGCACCTAATTTGTCTTTCTTAATTGAACATAGTGTGCAGGATAGTTTGATAACACTAAGATACCCAATGAGGCTGACCCAATATTCTGTAAGTTTAGCTATGAACTACACTGGGAATTTTAAGATTCATTTATATTTTATCTGTTTGTGTGGATAGAGAATTTAGATAGGAAAAAAGCTACCTCAGCATTGGTTATAAAACCTAATAAGTGAAGGGTAGCAGAACGTGTCACTCCAAATATGCCACTTCAGTGTAAGGATTACTTAGTATTGAAGGCAATCAAGAAGCAGAGACAAGAAAAGCTCTCCACCCTCTCATTATTTGCTAAGGGCAGGATATGAATATGTGAAGGTGTCTCCCCTCCCCTCTCTATCAGGAAGGCCAGAAGTTATAGAGACAATTACAGACCCATGTCAGCACAGAGATGGTGCCAGAGGAACCTACATAGCAAACTTTACAAATTGGCCCTAATAGTTTTCCTGTCTATTTTCCTTCCCATGATTTGTCATGCCTAGAAGCTCAAAGCCCTGTTCCTTTGTCTTGTAACTTTTCTACAAATGTATTAATCTTCGCTAAGATGCTATTTAATTCCGAGTTCTAGACACCCTTTGAGTCACTCATCTCTGAGTATTCCTGTGTATGCACAATGCACAATGCACGTGCCAATAGACCTGTTTTCCTCTCTTGTTAATTTGCCTCCTGTTAATCTAATTTATAGAAAATGAATCTAAGCTGGATAGAGGAAAAAGAATCTTTTCCCCTTTTACACTCCAAGGTACTTAGGTTCTGTTTTATATGAAAAAAGTATAGATGATAAAAGTAATATATTTTCTATAAGAGTCTGAGATAAAGAAGATAACATATCCAAGTAAAATACTATTAAGAAATCGGCATTCAGCTGTTCCTGTTTCCTAAAATGGGAAATGTTTTCTACTTTGACCCAGATTGTTTAGAATGTTATAAAATTAGCAAACACAGACAAACACACTCTAAAATCCAAGTATTCGTGGAATGACTACTTTCAAAGGCACCCACACGACAAAGACAACAAATAGAAGGCAGGTGCTGGTCTTACGGAAACACCCGTGGGCCTATGGGCTCCACTCCAGCAAAGCAGGCCTGGCCCAGAGGGCAGTGAGGGGGTGCATCTTCCCAGCACTTTCTCCTTAGTAATTCAGGGCTACAAGAGTCCTATCAACTCTTGAAGCCTCAAATATTTTATGTTATTTTTTCACACATCCTTGTCTATTTTTCACATCACCAGATTTGCGAAAGACTGACACTAGGTAAAATCTGGAGTACAGAGTGTGGTTCTGTCACTCTGCTTCTCCATTTTCTGAGTCTTTGGCCCTTTGGAGTGCTTTCTGTGCATCAGGTGCTCAGGCCTTAAGCCTTTGCTGTTCTCTGGATCCAGTCCAAAGAATTTTTAACTTTCGTGCACAAACTCCAAGACACTTCAATGTGATTTTGAGTGCAACTTTTCAGCCTGGCTTTACCTCCCTCTCACATTACCTTTCTATCCACTCAATGCCTAGGGAGGTATATATTGAGGATGGCAGAGCCGTAGATGGGAGGAGCGCCACTGCTGAGCAGGAGCCCTGGTTTTGGACTTTACATGTGTGAAAAATAAACTCTATTAAGTTTGAGTCATTGTACATTTTGGGCTGATTTCTTATAGCAAATAATGTTATGCTAATTAGAAAAAGTTCATAGCTTTCATTAGAAAAGCAAAGGAACTTATAACTATAGATAGTTATGGACCCTCGAATCATAGTCCAGAAGCATAGAAATTGTAGAATGATTTTGCTGGAAGTAACCGCTGAGATTTCTTGGAGTCTGGGGCTTGGGGGATTTGGTGGGCAAGGGGATGAAAATCCAGTGAGAAATATGGTGGGGTTATGACAAATACCATCTTTAGGAATTCTTTTAGTCCCTTCTTACCTGAAGTCCTTTTCCTGATGAAGGCACTTGGACCTAGTCCAACTACATTAAAGTCTACATTTAAGTCGAGGGCAGTGAAGCGTCTCACTCCAGGTCTTAGTTGTGGGCATCCCTGAAGTATTAGTTCAAGCTGTAATGTTCATGACTTGGATGTTATTCCTATAGCAATATTTGCATTTTGAAAGAGATGCGAAGAAAGGAAATTTTTAAATTCCAGAGCCCTTTTTAAGCTGTTTGCCTTTTTATGGTGGTTTTTCCAGTGTTTTAAGACCTGGGTGCAGAAGACAATTTTAGGAGATTTCAGAGAACCTGTGCAGTCACATTATAGGTATGTGCCTATCCTGCCTATGTGTATAGCTGTTTATGAAGTGAAGTAGAAGCTCACATAATGGGAAAGGAATACATCATATTGCTTGCAGTGACTAGAGATCATCTGATATATTGGGGCTATAGCCTTGGAACAAAAGGGTCAAATAGCTTTGAGATCAAGAAATTTGTAAATATGTCCAAGAAGCTTTGAAGAGGCCCTCAGTGGGGGGATCATATTATTTTTCATTAGCTAAGAATAGTTATTTTGGCTACAATAATTTTAGGCCAAATTTTTAATTAACCATACCATTAGTTCATATTTTCTTTTGAGAATTTAATAACTGTGCAACTGAGTCTCCTGAAAATTGCATTAGCAGAATGCTTTTACATTTTGTTATAAATTAAAAAGTACAGAGGACCGCCTTTCATTTCTTTCATTTCCATCTTGATACATGTATTGGTACATGTTAGAATTTAGATGGCTCATTACCTCATTTCCTGCCTGCGCCTTACCTGCCCATTTCCTTGGTCAGTTTTCATGACTTTTTTGATGCCTGGAAGCTGCTGATTTACCTCCGGATTTGAGGCTGCACCTAGAGTACACTGGTTTTAGGTGTTGCTCTGATTAATGCATTCCTTACAGGGCTTATAAGACCCTAAAAGCTATGGAAATTTAGAAAACCAGGGTCCCGACGTTAACTAGCCTTGAGAGACAAAGTGATGTTCGCTGGCAGCATTGTCTCTGGAAAGTACCCAGGCTGTAAGAAACAAACATGTAAATCCGGAAGAGGGGTTCAATGAGTTAATGAGGGGTTAAATGGGCAAAGATTTAAACAATGGGGGAAGTGTTTGTCAAGGGAAAGAGAGGCACCATTTTTCAGGTTGGCAGCAAGGACTTAAGCTTTTAGGAGCTCCAAGAACAACGGTGAAAACCATGGAGAGCCCCACTGCAGTTCCGACCTTCATCTCCAGGGCCCATATCCAGATGAGGGTCCTAATTAGCTACAGAGAAACCTAGAGCTTTGGCAACACACCAGCAGACACTAAAAAAACAAAACCTCCCAGTAAATAAAAGGCCCATTAAAAAAAAAAAAACAACACACACACAAAATTTAAGATGGGGTACCCCAAGATTTAAATAGGAACAGTATTTATATAACCTATTGGTGTTTCTGTTTCTGGAGTTCTCATTTTTTCCTGGGTTCTCTACGCCAGCTCACTTCTTTTCCATGACTCTCATCTTATCCCCTTTAGTTTTTTCTTACCTGTTTATAGTCCCTCAATCTCCTGAGATGATTTTTTTTGCACTGTCTACATTTTTGTTATAAAAGGAATGCATGCTTATTGTAGAAACAATTTTAACAAAGCAAAATGCATAATGTTATAAAATCCTCTCCTATGTCCATGATTTTTCCTCTGCATTTTATATTGACGTGTGTGTTTACAGGTGACTCTAATCACATGCACATAAATAAATATATAGATATATATATATATTTTTTTTTTACAAAGAAAGGAACATGTATTTACCCATAGATCTTATTTTACACTGGATTTATAGAGGTAGTGTTCTTTTGTATATAGACATTTCATTTAAAAAATGCCAGCATGAATTTTTAATCCCTGATTAGAATATTTTATGTATATCCAATCAGATGCATGTAGGCACTATGATTTATAACACTTTATTTTGTAAGTATAATTTATATATTAACAAGCTCTGATTATTTTTTAATGAACTTATTGGTGATATTTGATAATATTTTCGTTCTTATCATACTTTTGAAAACATTGAAAAGTTCTGTAAACATGTAAATATACTTAGTTTTCAGTCACTGTCTTGCTATTCCAATATCTATAACTTTGTGGTTCCAATATCTATGGTTTGCCGTTTCTGCAAGTTTCTTAGCTTTTTTTGTTATATGTCTGGTGATTGTGAATTCATGTTCATTGCAATTTTATTTGTTCTTTGCGGTTCAAATTGTGATTTGCCGGAGAGGATTTGTGGATTCACTAAGACCACTGTAAAATAAGTTTTTAACTTGAACCTTCCTGGGCCCAGCAATAAAGAATTCTGACCCCTGACATGTATGAAAATAAACTTTTCGTTAAGAGCTATTGGGGGTGAATCTTCTTTATTATGCTCTAGACAGAGACAAGCCTGAGATGTGCATATTCCCACCATCTCCTTTTTAGAAAACTTTTTAAAAAACACGCCCACTGAGGGTATCATTTTGGGAGTCTTTAAGATATGTCCCCCGCCTTCCTCAAATCCAGGTTTTGTTGCCTTTCTTGGTGTCTATGAGCAGTTAAGACCCAAGATCTGAATACCCTCTGCAACTTCCATATACCCTCTGTACAAATGCTTTCAAAATTTGTTTGCCTTGTTGAATCTGAGATTTCTTGTCAGATATGACTTTAAGGATTCACCCTCCCTTCTCACCAATTTAATCATGCATTTAAAAAAATGCTTATTCACTACATCACATTAAGAAACTTCTATGTATCAAAGGACACCATCAATAGAGTGAAAAAACAAACCATGCAATGGGAGAAATGCTTACAAATCATATTACTGATAATTTATAAAGAATATATAATTTATATAATAAATAGATGTGTATATATGTCTGTGTAACTGCACATATATATATATATATACACATATACACATGCACACAAATATTATACCAATATAGTATATACTTATATATACATATATTTCTATAAATATATATGTAACACATATATATGGAATAATAGAGAACTCTTACAATTGAACAAGAAAACAACCTGATTAAAAATGGGCAAAGGTCTTGACTATTTTCCCAGGAAGATACACAAATAGCTAGAAAACATGACATGATGCTCAACATCATTAATCACCAGAGAAATGTGAATTAAAACGACAGTGAGATGCTACCTCAAATACAGTAGGATCGCTATTATTAAACAAAACAAAGCAAAAACCGCAAATAAGTATTGATGAGGTTGTGGAGAAATTGGAACTCTTGTCCACTATTTGTTGGGACTTAAAGTGTGTAGCTGCTATAGAAAACCATTTAACAGTTTTTCAAAATTAAAAATAAAATTGCAACTGAATTACAATTCTATTTCTAGAGATACACCATAAAGAATTAAAAGCAAGGACTTCAACAGATATTTGTATACCCATGTTTATAGCAGCAGTTAGGTATGGACACCCAGCCAGGTCCCACTACTACAGAAATGAAGAGAGTAACCTAGAAATTTAACATTCTGCGCTGTTGGTCTCCCAAATTGCCCCTACACATCATTTAAAATTATTATTTATACATGTTCCATGAAGATCTTTGATAATACCCACTCTCCAATTCTCCCCTTGAGGTACGGATCCATATTTCACATTCGAAGAACATGGTGAATTTGTGTCAGAATAATTTGACTTGAATTCTTATCACTCTGTGTGTGTGTGTGTGTGTGTGTGTGTGTGTGTGTGTGTGTGTGTGTAGGATATGCTTCATTCATTCACTCACTTATTTTTCTATTCTACACACTATGTAGGCACAGGAGATACAGAGATAAAATAGATAAACTTCCCGTTCATGTTCCCGTCGGAGAAGAGACAGTATCCATAGCAGCAAATGAGTAAACCAGGTAGTCTCAGGTAATTGGTCCATGAGGAGGAAGGAGCAGGGTAGAAGGAGAGCATGTGACAGTGATCGTGGGGGCTGCAGTGGCTGTGTGGTCAGGTAAGGCATCTCCAGGGAAGATAGGTGAGCTGAAGCTTAAAGTTAATGATGAGGAAACTGTGTCTATTTTTGTTACAGTACCATACAGTCTTAATTATTATGGCTTTGTAGTACAGTTTGAAGTCTGGGAGGGTGATACCTCCAGTCTCCTTTTTGATCAGGAGGTCTTTGGCTATTCGAGGTTTTTTGTGATTCCAAATGAACTTCATGAGTATTCGTTCTATCTCTTTGAAGTATGTCATTGAGATTTTTATTGAAATAGCATTGAATCTGTAAATTACTTTTGGCAGTATGGCCATTTTGATAATATTAATTCTTCCAATCCATGAGCAGGGGATGTTTTTGAAACAACCCAGTTGCCCAAAAATAAATGATTGGATCAAGAAGATGTGGCATATATACACAATGGAATACTATTCAGCATTCAAAAAAGATAAACATATGCAATTTGCAGCAATATGGATGGAGCTAGAAGGGATAATGCTCAAAGAAATAAGCCAGAAAGGGGAAAAATATCAAATGGTTTCACTTATAACTGGAATATAGGTGAACCAAACAAGAAAGAGACATCCAACAAGGGAGGGGGAGGATAAGGGCTCAAAAAGGGGTAGAAAAGAGCACAAGGGACTGTGGTGATGGTTCACAGGTGAATTAGTGGTGGGAAACTTATGAGGAATACACAATAATGTAAAAAATATGAATAATAAAAAAAATGATGAGGAAACTGCAAATATTTGGAGCAAGAGCTTTTCGTGAAGGGTGAATAGCAAGGGCAAAGAATTTTGAGGTAGATGATTTTGATCAATTATATGAATGCTCTCAGAAAAACCTAGACCTCAAGTAGACAAAGAAGTTTAACTTGGTGCATATTATCTGAATGCAAATGACTTCTTCAAAATGTATTTATGAAATAACAAGCTAGCTGATCCATTTAAATCAGCAGCAACTGATTTCAACACTGAAGTCAGAAATTTATTCCATCATTTGAGCCACTTTAAACAATGGGAAGATACTTTCTTCATTACTTGTTCTAGAGGCGTCTATTTAGTTGGTAAACTATGAGGGCTATCATGGTTTTGCTGAGGATTTTAGAGTGAAGATTGAAAATAAACTTAGCTTGGGTCCTTGGTGGCTTAGGGGTTAAGTCTCAGTGCTATCACTGCTATCTATGGCCTGAATCCCATCCCCTGCCAGGGACATAACCCACATGGCACAGCAGACCTCTCCTGTCTCACCTCCCGCTCCCCTGAGCAGTGTGTTTCAGTAGATCTGCCTGTTCTGCTCCCCACTCTGTCTCTGGTGAATCCTCTCACCCTCTGTACCTCTGTATACCCCAGTTCCTTGCAAAAAAAAAAAAAAGGCTTACTTAAAAAAAAGAAAATAACTTAGCTTGTGTATGGATGGAACATTATAGTCTATATCATTAGGCACCTAGAGTTGTGGTAGGGCTTGAAAATTCCATTTGAGTATATCAGTCAAATTCACCATCTAATGAATGCAAATATCACTTCCTTTTTACACTTTATAGACAAAAGTCACAGGAATAATCATAAAGATAGCATCGCCCATCAGTCAATTTGACAGTTCCTTTTTCTTTCAGTGGGAACAAATACCAAGACCTGAATGTGTTCACCGTCTGTGTTTCTGATTTATATACTACTCATTTAGTGCCCCATTTAATTGGCTCACCTGTTGTTGCTTTTTTCCTGAATTTCCTGGCTCTGTTGTTTTAAACTCTCACATACATTTTCAGAGGGAGACTGATTACTGAAACCCCTTGGTTTGGGGGAACTTGGAACACTGCCACACTGTCTGACTTGCCTGAATAAAGAAAAGTAGGCTCCTGTAATTATTTTATTTTCTCCCCAGCTTGTGATTTGTTATCAATGACACAGGCATTGGCTGCTTTCTCCATCAGGGCAGCTGATCCTTCCACTGTGGTATTAATGTCACTGTCACTCGGCTTGAAGCTATAGTTTGTTAAGCAACTCTAGCATGGGGAAATGAGCATGTACTTTTTAATGTATTTGAAAATGCTACACAGTGACAGATGTTCCCACAGGATTGCTGATGTCATGACTTAGGCTCATATAAAGCCTGGGAAATTAAAAGAAAGGTGAAAATGTTCACTAAGGCTCCAGAAGGAAAAGATTATAGAGGCAGACAACAGGAAACTTTGAAAAAACAAAACAAAACAAAAACCCCACAAAAACCCTCAACAATAATAATGTAACTTTTTTCTTTCAAGCAAGTCTGTCTTCCACCCCCCTCCCCTGCCCTGGACAGGGATGTATTCAAGACATGTATTCAAGACTCAAACTCTTAAATACGAGAAAATCCAATAGCATGTTATCTGTTCTTTCCTGGCCTTCATATACAAAGTAAAACAAACATGAACAAACAAAAAACCCAAAAGACACCAAGAGAGTCTCCCCCCTCCCCCATCAAAAAATGCATATCACAGTGTTTACTTGGTAGACCAATTATTTTAAAAACTGGGTTTCAAGGAGAAAGTCACTCTCTGGTAGAGACCTTACATGACAAGTTCTGTTCCACAGTGGATTAAAATGGTTGCGAGAAGATGCTAACATAACTTCAACTATAGCAGTGTGAACACACCACTGTAATAATTCATTTAGAATGATGACACCTGAGACCTAATTTAAAAGTCCTAGATGAATACCAGTCTCACATTCAACCCTGAGGGCTGCTGCAAACATACCTAAGACAGTCTAAGAACCATAGTGAGTCTAATTGAATTGGACTTAAACGGACCATTGAGATGGCCTCACTGAGCTCTGGGGAATTCATATTGTCTATACTGTATCAGAATCACAGCTTGAACTGAATAACTGGTTACATTCAATCATGTTACTGTAACTCATGCTTGAGGTAAAGGGGAAACCTTTTGCTATCAGCAAGACTGGATGGAAAACAATTTCAAATCACTTTAAACCCAGTTGGCAACTACTTTGCCAATTATGGAATCCAGTGGGAAAGGTGTGTGTGAGGGCTTAGGACTAAATGATTTATGTCAGGCATCTGGGCCTCCCGAGGAATGAGGGCGAGTGTGGGAAGGAGGGGCAGGTGACTAATTATTTCTCCCAAGAATACTTTAGCGAGGTAATTTGTGCTTGCAGATGAGTCACTCTGCAGCCTGGATAAAAGGCGAGGTAAGCACAGAAAGTCCTAAGATCCCATTTAGAGATGGATAAAGAGGGAACTGAAGGATTCAATATACTTTCTCATCGCTTCACTCTGAAACATTTGGAGATATAAAATATAAAGAGCAAACCTAGTTCTTCCTTGTAACGGGCAAGTTGGGATCCAAGTCTGTAATTTGTACTGCAGATATTGCATTGGCTGCTTTCTAGTGCAGACTTACTGGCACCGATGACAAACTATAACTCATCAGATGGGCAAGTGTGAGTCTGGGGCCCTTTATAATTACCCTCCTTTTTTTTTAAGTCCTAATTTACTTTTGATGACTTTGGTTGTAGAGATGAGAATTCCTATACTAATACCTTCTCCGGAAGAATGTCCACTGTCCACTGGAATTCGTGTGTGAAACCACATGGCTGAGAAACGATCCTGAAAGTGATTGTAGGGCTGGTGAGGTTCCCCATGCCAAACAGAATACAAGAATAGAAAGAATCCCATGACAGTAACTTATGGTGGAGGTGCACAGCTTTATCGAATTGTCTTTTAAGATCTTTTCACTACCTAAAGGATATCAAAGATGTTTTTAGTAATCTAGAAGACATTATAATACTCCCATTATATTAAGATTGTTAAAATCTCATGCAAGTGTGTTGGCACAAGGCTGGTACTCCGTGCCTTTTCGCCTGTCCTCTCTTGGAGCAGCTGCCTACCACCGTTACAGTTAATATAGCGGATTAAACTTTTGGGTTAGCTGGCGGCTCTGAGCATCTCTCTAACAGTTTCCATTGTGCACATCCTTAGAAAACACTTCTGACCAATGAACCCCTAACTGCAAATGACACAGGCAAGCTTCACTGAAAATGACACCACTGGAGGGAAGCTTGCACTCATTTGGGATGTTTCCTCACTGGGGAGAGAAGGCCATTTCAGCAGTTACACCAAAGGGATATTGTCACGTGGCATTTACTTTTCTAAGGCACTGAGCAAAGCAGTGGGGTGGTGTGTGTTCCTACATGCTAACTGTGTGCTTAGCTGTGTGATGTCCAAATAAGAACCCCGGCACATCTGTAGAGGTTGAGAAATAGTCTTCCTAGTTTATCCTCGTATTGGAGAAGGTGGATGCTGGACAATGTAAACTAAATCATGATGTTTGACTGGAATGACTTTTGTTTAAGTGCAGAGGCTGTGACAAATGAGAGCCAGTTACTGTCAGAAAGAGGGAGGACTGGTTTTGGGCTTTTGGAGAGAACTGAGTTTTAAGTCTTGATTACAAAGATATAGGATGGCTTTGAGTGAGTTTCTTTAGCTCTCTGGGTCTCCTTTAGTTTCTTCTGAACGTGAAGGAGGAGACCAGATGGTTTAAACTAATTTAACAATTGTTCATTTAGTATATTCAGTTTGTGTCAAGATTTGTACTAGGCAATGGGGGGACTATCTGAATAAATCAGAGTCCCTGTCCTTCTGGATTGATTGTATAGTGTAGCAAGTTAGACTAACATTAAGCAAATAATTGTATGGTGACACATTTTAGGAAGTGGATGTGCAGGGCACTATAGGGAGAAGTGAGCAAGTTTTGTTACAGGGCAGGGAGAGGGGCACACTAGAACCCCCACACCTGCCCTCTCTAAATAAGTTCTGCCATCGGCTGCATCAAGACAAAACATACAAGAACTTTAATGGAAAGGAACTGTAATACAATTAGTTTGCAATACAGACAAGACAAAGAACATAAGTTCTAAATCTAGCAGCCAAAGTTACCCATCCCCATGTGGGTAAATGTCCACCCAAACGGGATTGCCCCAAAGAAGGCCCAAGAGCCTGCCACAGTTCTAAAGCACCTTCTGGCAGGGACCCATGGAGAGGGGTCAGAAACAGACAAGTCTGGGAGGAAAAAAGCAAAATCAAAATCAAGATAAAAGCTGCCATTGTTAGCCTCCCCGCGGGTCTCTCACCCACATCAGTTTCAACCAGTCCAGAACCAAGAAGCAAGTGCAGCTTCTTCACATGTCTCTGCTCCCTGTGCCTCCCCCAGGTCTCCTGCTGGCTCTCCATCCTGCTTCTGTCCTTCTTCCTTCTCTCCAGCTTCTTCTCTTCCTTGCTCAGCTCCACCATCCTTTGAGTGGGAATCTCCCCTTTTTCTGAGGACCACCCTGTTACAATTTGAGGATTCAGGGAAGGTTTCTTGAGAAAAGTTGTTTAAGACTTAGGAAGTTTATGTTGAGAAGACCAGACTCTAAGGAGGAGCTGGCTAGGAAAATACAGGTGTGGGAAGAGACAGAGGAGCATTTCAGACATGCAAACAGCATTCTGTGAAGGTTCTGCAGCAGTAGCAGTGAGGTTGGAGGGGATTATGGAACAGGAAGGAGAATGTAGGCCAGGGGAGGGTGACCCCTCATCCTGAGGGCAAAGGGCAGTCACTGAAGGTTGATTAGTTTTCTCCAGACTGCCTGCTCTGTTGCTTTTCACATGGTTGTTAGACAACCTTAAAATCCACCAGAGAGATTCAATATTTGGAAGCAAGTGTGAGAACACAAAGCAGTGACTACAGAAACTCACTTCCAGTCTGCGGCTGGTTGGGGTCTGGATTTGGTGTCTTTGGCCTTGGCCACCAGGGCTGCAATTAGCTGGGCCCAGACTCTAGATCACATGCTTCTCTGTTGGACTAACCATCTAGACTTCATTCACTGAATGCTTCATTCACCAACAATAGGTCAGTAAAATGCAAAGGCACGATTAGGTAAAGGTGCTGGATATCCCTTCCGCCATTTGAAAGTCTCAACACCCCTGAGAGATAGGTAGGGCAGGGAGCTTCACAGATGAGGAAGTGGAAGTTCAGGAAGATAGCACCTTGTCTGCCTCAAGCAGCTCCTAAGGAGAACTCATAATCAAACCTGGCATTGCAAATACCGAGATCTAGGTTCTCCAAACAACCCCCGCCACCATGCTGCCTCCCTGAGAGCTCCCTATGTACTTGGCGCGTGGGTGAGAGAAGCATGTATTTTAATTCCCCAATATGCTTGTTATTCTTTTCTCTTTCTGAGCAGATGAAAGAAAAACAGCCCCCAGTGCTGTGGTATAATTGTCAATCTCTCTGGCAGGACAGGTAGAAGGTATATCTGCAGGTGGCCTAAGTGGTGGATGACTATTTGCACTCACATGTCACCACGCAGGCAGCGTCAACCAGCTCAGGTTTGTTTCTGCTATGTCTGGGCAGAGTGTTAATTGTCCCCTTGTGACAGGGCTTACCCTGTTACACTCTGTCTCTCAGAAGAGAAAGGCCACATGAATGCTACAGGAATTGTCTTTGTCTTTTGGGAAAACAAGGCACCTTAGTTAAGGCACCTCCTGCATTTGGACTCTACCTGCCCGCCTGTCTCTAAAAGTAGCAGCAGAGGTGGTGATAAGAAAAACCCTCAGTTGTGAAAGATGAAACAGAGGGAAGAATTATCTCTGCAATAATCAGGATAAGTGTGCCTTTCCAGTTTTTGTGTGTACTCTGCTAAGGAAGGCTAGAGGCCTTGTGTAAATGTTCTAGAAATAAAGTAAAAATGAGGGGAAAGTTCTCAATATCCCGTTTTGCAAAGAGTTATTGTTACCATTCTTTCTTTCAAGTAAATATATATAGTGTGATTTTAAAGGACAGCCAGTGTCAGCCACTGTGCAGGAGCCTCTTTTCAAGTTGTCAGTTCTTTGTGGTTTGTGTGCTAATGTAATTCTGATAGAATAGCATCCAAAAATGAAACCTAGATTTTTGTATTCAGAGACTAAATGGTATATAACCATGACATAGTAAGACATGTAGATTCTTTAAAAACACTGATAATAAGGGCCTCCCTGATGGCACAAGGGGTTAAGCCTCAGCACTATGAAGCTATCTGCAGCCACTGTAGCACGAGTTTGATTCCCCTGCCAGGGAGCTTCCCACATAACACTGCAGACCTCTCCTGCCTCACCCGCTGCTCCCCTCAGCAGTGTACTTTGGTGGATCTGCCTGTTCTGCTCCCCACTCTGTCTCTGGTGAATCCTCTCACCACCCCACACCTCTGGCCTACACCCTAGCTCTTGTATGCATAAGTAAATAAATCTTTCAAAAAACACTTATAATAAATATTAAGTGTTTTGGTTTTGACAGATAGGAGAGGTGGCTGTGCTTGCAGAGGATTTGCAAAATGTTTTGTCATTTTCTAGTACAGTAGGCAATCTGCTTTTACACTCTCTTATTTCACAATTTCTTTTTTTTAAGAAAAGATTTATTTATGCATACAAGAGCTGGGGTGTAGGCCAGAGGTGTGGGGGGCAAGAGGAATCACCAGAGACAGAGTGGGGAGCAGAACAGTTGGATCCACTGAACTACATGGCTGAGGGGAGAAGCAGGTGAGACAGGAGAGGTCTGCTGCGCCATGTGGGAAGCTCCCTGGCAGGGGGATCGAACTAGTGCTGCAGTGGCTGGTAATAGCTTCGTAGTGCTGAGACTTAACCCTTTGCGCTAGCAGGGAGGCCCCTATTTCACACTTTCAGCATATTTTATCACTGTATTTTTATGCTTTTATATTCTATGTTGGTTGAAATCAAACTTGAAACCAAACTGTTAAACCAAACTGTCAACCATTTATTTTATCTTTTACAGCAAAATTGCCTTATGGCTAATTAGTTATCTGGCGAAAATGCTCGGGGCAAAGAACTTAGAGTGAAGCTGCTTAAACTGCTTGCTCCACTGCTCCCAGGTCTTCTCCAGCTCAGCTTCAAGGACAGAGTGAATGCGGTCCCCACACTGTTCAGAATCTAGTACTCTGCTAACTTTTTTGGCAGTAGTTTGAAAATCTCGCTTGTTGAAACCCAGTTTTACAATTTCCTTGCTTCACTTTGCAAAGAGCCAGGGCATTTTATTTGCTACCCACTGCTTAATTGTGGTAACTCACAGCACAATTAAGGTCTTATTGAGGAAGAAAAGGCTTTGATCACCTTTAACAACTCTTGGAAATCCCTCTAAGTGCCTCTGCTAATTCTCACCTCTTTTAATAGCGTGGACATGCTCAGTCACCCCTGTCCCACCCGCTCACAGACCCTGCTGATAGTTCCCCAGGCAGAAATGTTCGCTGGCTTAATTATCAGGGAGGCTATTGTTAAAATAATATCTGCCATATCAATAGCATTGGGTGTCCAAGTGCAGCTGTGAGGATGAACACTGATGTGAGCACGTCATTCCAAGACTCATTCCCAGAGCAGAAGGGCTTCCTGCTCCCTGTGTGGTGGACACCGGGAGAGAGAGCCCAGATCTGTTTTCTAGGTCTGGGGCATAACCATGAAAATGGGGTGTGGGGCTGGGATGAGGAAGCGAGGGGACTCACTTTGTCCAGACTCCCGTGGTTCTTTCAGGGGCACAGAAGAGATTTGTCCCGTTTGCTAGGGGAGGTCCTTGTAAAGGTATAGAGACCATTACTGATGTTTCCTACAGGGTTTCTGCTTTTTACCTCCTGACTGAGTGGGTATTTTAGAATATAGTTCATAAATAGAAAAGTTTATATATTAGTAGGTTGACAGATCAGAGATATCTACAACTGAACAGAGTTTGTTACTCATGGTTCCCATGGGGACACATGGGGAGTCTGGGGTCAGTCTGGGGCAGAAGGAGAGCAGGAGCCTTCATGTGGTTTCTGCAAGAAGGAAGGCACCAGGCAGGGGACCAGGTTCTCGACTGGCCAGCTTGAATGGTTTCACTGGGCTCTGGAGTGTGGGGGTGCTCTCTGTCGGTACCTGGCCCTAGATAGGGTGGGTGGATAGTAGCCTAGAGTGTGAGAACCAGTAAAGGAGGAAGAAGGCTCTGGAGCAGTTGTTTTGGATTTGAAAGCACTCTTGTGGATAAGTTGTTTACTATCTCCTATAGTATAACGTGGATTTTGTGAATTACATGTAGTATGTGGAATTTTGTGAATTCATTCCTTTTTAGTTCTTAAGTGATACTATATTGTATTTTAACACAATTTATTTACTCAGTCATCAGCTGATGGGCAATTTGGGTTGTTTAGACTCATGGCTATTATCACTAATGCAGCTGTGGACATAATTCCAAAATCACATGTTTTTGTGTGGATGTGTAGTTTCACTGCTATTGGAAATGAACCCAAAGGTAGTTTTACAAGGTAACCCAATGTCCCACATTTTGAGGAACTGCCAAACTGTTTCCCAGTCACAATACTGTTTTACATTCTCCCAGCAATTGATGAGGTGTCCACATTTTCCACCTCCCAGTCAGGACTTGTTCCTGTCTGTTTCTGGTCCTAGTCCATCTAGTAGGTGCGAAGTGGTATCTCCTTGGGGTTTTAGATTGTCTTTCCTGATGACTAATGATGTTGAGCATCTTTTCCTGTGCTTAGTGATCATTTGTATAATGTCTTTGGTGAAATGCCGACTTACATCCTTCACCCATTATTTTACTTGGGTTATTTATCTTTTTATATTGAGTTGTAAGAATTCTTTGTATATTCTGGATATGATTACCTTATCAGAATACAACCCCCCCCCCCAATTTCTCTTTGATTCTATGGGTCATCATTTTACTTTCTTGATTGCATCATTTTAGCATAAGATATTTGATTTTGATGAAGTCTAACTGAATAGACTTTTACATTTTTGTACTCCTGTGCCAAGAATAACTTCAGGACAAATTTCATGAGCTGAAATTGTGCAGTCAATGAGACAAAATACCAGTTTACACTCTATATACATCAATAATATATTTATGAATTTTTTATCTTTCCTAGGAAGTATGAAAGGTTGCAACCTTGCATCCAATAATCTTATTTATTTTATCAAGAGTTAGTTTAGTATCTTTCATATTTTTCTGTAACTATTCCTTCCATATTCCCCCCTTTTCCTTTTTTTTTTACTGATTATTACTTTTCTTAATAATTTTCTCACACTATATGTTGTTTATATATTTAAGAGATTAGTCCCTTGCCTTTTGTATTTCAACTGTTAATTCGTTTTCTTTTAAAAGCTCTTGTTAATTAAATGTGTGTGACAATTTTTTCCTATCTAAGTTTATATTTAATATAGTGGGAATATTTATTTTTCTTCTTTATTTTTTAATATGTCTAGGCTTTGTGTCTTTCTTAGAAAGATCTCCCCACCAAGATGGTACAAAAAACACCTTATTCTAGTATTCTCTATTATGGTTTAATTTCAGACAGCAACATCTTTCATGTCTTTGAGATTTACTTTGAAGTTAGGAGGCTATAGAAGCACTATATCAACCATCCCCAAATAATTGTCCTCCCAAATGATTGAAAAACCCTTAATTTCTTCACTATTTGAAATGACTCCTTTATCATATATTCAGTTATCTTATTCATTTTGATCCATTATTTTTTTGTTCCATTGTCCTGTCTGCTTCTTAATACAGAAAGTCCTATGTTATTTTAATTACTATAGTTTCATAATAGATTTAAATATCCAGTGAACCAGTTTCCTTAATTATTCTCCTTTTTCCTATCATCATGACTATTCTTTTAAGTTTATTTATCTATTAAAAAGCAAAGTTTTATATATTGCAAATTTAAAAGTTATCCTTATACAAACATATCTTACATATTGTGCAATTACAACTATAAATATATTTATTTACATAGGCACTCACAAATATAAATATATATTTATAGTATATAGTGTATCAATACAAAATATAAATATTCTCATATTTGTATGCTCATTGGCTAAAGCTATTAATTTTTGCATAGTGATTTGTTTCAAAACTTTAAAAATTGTTTTGAATCTTTTTATCCTTTGACATCTGTAGGTTTTCTAGTCAGGTAGTCATATCACCTAGAAGTAAAATTTTGTTTTCCTCGTTAATTTTTAAGTGTAATTTCTTTCTCTTATTTAATTTTTTTTTAGCTAATGCCTGTGGAACAATGCTAATAGCAGTGATCGTGGACATTTTAATTTTGTTTCTGCTTTAAAAGGACTACTTTTTTTCTTATTATGCAGATATTTTCTTATATGATTTTTGGACCACAATAAGACCAGATTCTATCATACTACACTATGCCATACTGTTCTGCTCTTGACAGCTCAGAGAAAAAACACAAGAGTCCAATGGGAGCATTTATAATGAATCTAAATATTTTAAAGTTATCAATCAAGCTAAAACCTATTAAGTAAGTAAATCTTTTTCATGACAAACATCCTTTATAAAGACCTGCAAGCCAACTTCAATTACAGAATTTTAAGACTTTTCAGAGTTTGGAATGGAATGTAGTGGTGTGGGGAAACCAGTTCTTTTTGTTTGCTTTCTTTGTCATCAGTGCTAGCTTTGAGCCAAATGTAGAGGTTTAGTGTTTAGCAGCTGTATTAGAACATTCCAGTCAAACTTCTAATATCATTTTGCACTTCTTTTTAAACAATCATTCTGGTTATTACCAGATCCCCACTGTGGTGTGGTATTGCCTGTCCACTGGAAGATGAACCCAAGGAAGAGACTGTATTGTCTCAGAAGTGGGCTTGGGGACATTTGGGGAGAGGATTTCGTGGTCCTGGGTACCCTGAGGGTGGTCTGGAATGGGAAAGATGAGAAGTACGTTCTAAAGCGTGGAACTCAGGGCAAGGATAGTACTAAATACACAGAATATGTTTAAAAAATCAATTTTAGGTAGTGATCTTATAATTCTATTACCATTAGGAGTCTTCAACAGTAATGGCTACTGAATCCAATCAAATGTATTTTCAGAATCAATGACATAATTGTATAATTTTCTCTTTTGTTCTATTTCATTATATTGGTAGAGTTTTTATATTGAGCCATCCTTGCATTATTGATATAAATCCTTTTTGGCTTTAGTGAAATTTTAATTTCCCAAAGTTATATTTAAAGTTCACTATAGGGCCTCCCTGGTGGTGCAGTGGTTAAGCACTGTGCTATGGAGCTGTTGGAAGTGGCGACTTGAGTTCGACGCCCAGCTGGGTAAATTCCCACATGGAGTGGCATACCTCTCCTGCCTCGCCTGTTGGTCCCCTCAGCAGTGTATTTCCATCGATCTGCCTGTTCTGCTCCCCACTCTGTTTCTGGTGAACACTTTTGCCACCCCATGCCTCTGGCTTGTACCCCAGCTTGTATGCATAAATAAATAAATCTTTAAAAATAAAATAAATCTCACTATATTGAAATATAACAAAACTGTCTCAAAATATAAGACAATAAAGTTATAAAATATACAAGAAAGTTATTTCAGTTAATAATGATAATACTCAGAAATATGCCATGGAGAATCTTTTCCACTAGTCTTTAAAGCTTAAGGGGCATCAACATTATGAGGAAGTGAAGTCATTAAGGACATTGAGCCTATGCTGACAGTCATTCTGCAGAGACGTACTTTCCTCGAGATAAATCAAATACATTGTTTGGATCAAGAGGTGCTATGTCACTTGCTAATGAGAAATCTATTTCTTAATCTGAACAACAGAACAAACTGACTTCAATATGACAAATCTAAAGCTCAAAAAAAGTGAAAAAAACGTTTTGATCCTAAAATTGCAAATATGTTCAATAAACTTTTAGGCATTTATCTTACTTTTCATTTTATGTTACATTCTTACCTTTACCACAGACTCACACTAGAATATGTCCAAAAGCCAACTCTGGCCTATGAACCTGGGACTTGTCTTAGTGACCCTTTGGCATTACAATTATTATATAAGAAAAACAAAGTCAACCTCAAGTCAGTGAAACAGTTTTATTACCTCTTTGTTTAGCCAGTTTAGGTATGTCATTCTGACAAGATGGTTAGAACTTCATTGTTGTTAGAACCTTCTGTGATGTTTCTGGTTAATGATTTATTTAGTATCTTCTTACCTAGGTTTTTCCCACTGTTTGGAGAAGAAATCAGATTTCTGAAGAGATATTAAGATGGAACTGTTTGTCTGATTTGCCCTATAGCACACTGTCTGGCACCTAATTAATACATAATAAATATTTGCTGAACAAAAACATATTAAAACAGAAATTCTCCAAAATATTCACCCCTTCCTTGCTTTAAAAAAACAAACCCCATAGTAACTAAAAATTCTGTAAGTCTTATCTTTGTCAATATAATCAAAGAATAGTTTGCTTCTCACCTGGAATGAGGGTAGGGCATATAGTATCCAGTGACACTTAAGCATTTGGATTCCTAAATTACTTTCTAAGCCTCCTTTATAAGATTTCTGGGGTCAGGCAAGGGACATGCAGACTTTAAAGAAGCTCCACAAGTGAGAAAATTCTTTACATCTACATTTGGGACTGCAGTATCCCAGAATTAATGTCCACACACACCAGGTAAGCTAACCCTGCTGTAGAAGGAAACAGAATCCAAGCTTTCCAAAACCCCTTTTATCTGTATTTCTTAGACTTATTTTCTTCAGGCAATGAGACACTGGTGAGGGCAACACAAAATATTTCTTACATAGATACTAGTGAACTTCCCTACATCCTACAGGTATCCCCTGCTTTTTGAAAGTTTGTGTTCCACCATTTTGGTTTTACTAATGATCTACATTAGTACCTATTTTTGCTAACCAAAAGATTCAAAGAGGACTTCTACTTTTACAATAGGCAAAAAGTGAAAGTAGGTCAGTGCTTGTTTTGCAGCATCCAATCTAGAGGCAGCATGCATTAAAGCAGTGAGAATGGCTGAGTTTCTCCCTCAGAACTACTTTCTACAAGTGTATAGTTATCATACTGTTATATCATTCCTGCTTTTACTGTACATTACTGTTATTTTAAGTTTGTTGTGTTATTTGGTATGATTTGGTAAGTTATTTTGGGTTCTGGGAATACTCAACATTTTTTCATAGAATCAACGATAATTGATTCTTTGTTTTACATCATTTTGGTTTACTGTTTTGGTTTCATAGGAATATTCTAGCTTTAGATAGTGGGGAGAACCTATATAACCAATACTCATGACATGGTCTATAGATCGTTTAAAATCAGCAGTTGGACTATAGTGTCTAGCTGAATACAGAGTCCACAGGTTATAACTGAGCAGGATCAAGATCATACCATGAATTCATCCATTTCCCATACTAACGTCGTAAAACCGCAGGGAATGAAGCTAAAGGTCAGATACCTTTTGTCCTCTAGTTCCAGGGCTGTACTAAATTAAACTTTTCATGACTTGAGATTAGTTTATATGGACTAAGGTTGTTGGATTTCCAGGAAAGAGTGAGTTTGAATCTGTTTCTACTTTATAAATTTTACCTACGGGGAATACACAATAATGTAAAGGATATAAATAAAAATAAATAAATTAAAAAAAAATAAAGTCAACTGAGGCCTAAAAGCATAACTGAACGGATACCACTTCATTGACTACCAAAAATAGTGAAAATTGGAGGTGTTAGCCAGGCTAAAATTTCCAGCAGAGCAATCTGTCTCCATACCAGGGCAAAGTCTAGTTACAGAGGACAGGTTGTTGTCAGATGTGTTCACCTTCACTTTCTTTGAAGTCCCGAGTTCCCACCCCATTCCTTAGCTCAAAATGTCTACCCTCCTTTCCACAATGAAAATGGACTTCTTTTCTCTCTGTACATCACCCAAATGTATATAATTAAATGGAACCTTTTCTCAAAAAAATTTTTTTAGATTAAAAGATCATTTTAAGATTGTGAAATATTCTGTCACATGTAGACATAATTGAATAATCAAAAAATTCAAATTGTTGCATTCTACTCTCAAAACAGTATTTCATTCTGTAGTGAAAGAAATATTGCATTTATAATTCTCAATTGTTATGGCTTGGCAATTGCTAATATTTATTTTCCAATGGGATAAAAAATAAATAGAAGAGATTATGTTAATCATTGTTATGATGTATTTCTTTATCTTTATTGTCAATTGAAAAATAATTTATTATATATTATGCAATTTCTTAAAGTTTAGTTTTGGGAGGAAACAATAAATATTACTGTTTTTTATGAATTTATGACATATACGAGTATATGAATATTATGAATTTAGAAAGTGGAGACAAGTGGGTTTATTCACAGTGCTTACATGCCTCTGTTTTTTGAAATAACTTTTTTGTTGTTCAGGAAAACAATACATGTTCACTGAAGCTTTTTTTAAAACATAGATAAGTATAAAACATTTAAAGAACAAAATTGAAATTGCCCCTGATAATTTTATTAAAGCCATTTAACACATCTGCTGGTCTTAGGGAAAAAGAAGAAAGAGGGAAGAAGATCTCACCTTTATGGAGTACCTGCCGGGCATTGTGCTATTCAGATGAGATGTCATCCCTTTCTTGTGCCCTGCAACCTCATGTGAAAGGTATTACTATCTCCATTTTCCAGAGTATGAAAGTCAAAGCTCAGAAACATTCTTTAACTTGCTTCGGTTGAACCAACCACTCAGCTGGGCTGGGGCTACCCAATTTAAAGTCTATACCCCTTCAGTAATCAGAGTGATTTGCTTTCAAGTTCATTCTACTTAACTCAGGCACTAAAAATATGAGATTTCCCTCCCTGTATGTATGAAAGTAATTATGGGGCAATTTCACTTTGATGTATTTACTGATGGGTGAACATAGAATGAGGAGGAAAAGCCAGAGACGCTATAGCAACAGAGTCCTGAAGCACACTTTAAGGAAGCGTTCCTTGATGTAAAAATAAAGCCTTACACACTTATGTTTGAAGGAAAAGGATACCAAGTTATTTGACTTGCTTCTGTTCTGCTTCAGTGCAGGGGTCAAATGTAGCTATAGAGATAAAGGCAAAACCTGACATTGTGTGTGTGTGTGTGTATGTGTTAAATAATTCCAGGTGGGAAACTAAAATGATGAATATTGTTTTTTAAAAATTAGCTTAAAAACTCATTTTTCTTCTGCTTCTAAGTTGGCCCTAGCAAAACACACTTACCCCACAGACACACTGGCATAGGGAGAGAGGCATGTGGTGTGGTGGTGCTGGGCAGGCTTGGGTCAAAGGGCAGGTGGCTTTCTGGCACATGTGGTTCCAATCTTTATCCTCTGAAGCTTGTTCCCTGAGCAGGAGAGGCTACCAAGAGAGAAGGAACAGTGAGGCAAAACCCAACATGAAAATATGCGAAAGAATTGCCTTTCTTAAAAATTACATATAGTACTGCCTTTCTCAGTCAATTCCTTGCATGGTATTCCTCTTTTCCTTGGTTTGACAGGGAAGTGGAACAGGATAGGACAAGGAGCTGAAGTTGGCCAGACTCTCTTGCATCTCCGTTGCCTCCTAAAATGCCCCCTCTTATCAAGCTCCATCTACCGCTGGCGGCTGGTGGTCGGTGCTGCTGCAGGAGTTTTGTGTCCCTGTCAATTCCAGGGTCGTTTTAGACAGATGAAGCTGGGCTGAACCTGGTGGTTCTGAATCCGTGCTCACACAATACCAGAAGAAGAAGGCAGCAAATGCTACTTGCAATGCAGCCAACCTTTATTTTTCTCCTATTTCTTTCCCTTCTTTCAGTACTTACATGCCTTTGCCACTTATTCTTAGCAAAACCTGCTTTTGTCTTCCCTTTTTCTGTCTTTCCTCAAGTTAGGCATTCATGCTTATGAGGTATAGGAAAGATTATTTTGGGGTTAGTATTTGAACAGCTATTGTTTATTTGGATATTTATATAGTTTGACGTATTTACCAAAAAAAGTACATAAAATCTTGATTTTTTCATGAGTCATTGCATAGGATGCTGTCTTAGGTAGGATAAATACTAAGCTGCCATAACAAATTTCAATGTGTATTTTTCAGCACCACCTAGCAATTAACTCAATTATGAGAAAGTGTCAGGTTCAGCCCCACATGACTACTCCCCTCTACTTCAAGTGTCAGTCACAAATCCATGTTGTCATCTGAGCTTCTGCCTGGTGACAGATAGGAGGCTCTCATGATCCATCTTTCAGATTGATTATTTTGCTGGAGCAACTCAGAGAACGCAGGAAACCATTTACTTACCAGTTTATTATGAGAGACTGTAACTCAGGAGTACCACGTGGAAGAAAAACATAGGATAAGATGTGGGTAATGGACTTGGAACTTTGATACCCCAGAAGTGCCACTTTTCCCAAGTCCCTATCAGTTCACCAACCCCGAATTTCTCTGAACCCACCCTTTTTTTTTTTTTTTTTTATGGCGGTGTCATTACAAAGGCATGATTAACTCATTGGCCATTGGTGATTCAACTCAATCTCCAGTCCCACTTCCTGCCTGGGAGATGGGGGGACTGGGGCTGAAAGTTCTAACCTTCTAATCACAGGATTTTTTCTCTGGGTAACCACCTTCCACTCCTAGGTGACCTAGGGACTTTTCTGAAAGTCACCTCATTGATATAACAACTGACACCTTTATCGTTCACATCACTACGAAAACTACAAAGGTTTTAGGAGTTCTGTGCCAGGAATGGGATGAAATATATATATTTATATTTCTTAAGTCAAATATCATACAAAGGGATTCCAAAATTCAATATCTTTTTTTTTAAGATTTATTTATTTATTTTTTTCACAGAAGAGAACTGGGGTGTAGGCCAGAGGTGTGGGGGATGAGAGGATTCACCAGAGACAGAGTAGGGAGCAGAACAGGTGGGTCTACTGAAATATACTGCTGAGGGGAGCAGTGAGGGAGACAATGATTAGCTCCCTGGATGGGGATCAAACTCAGGCCTCAGTGACTGGTGATGGCTTGATAGGGGTACTTTAACCCCTGTACCATCAGGGAGGCCCTAAAGTTCAATATCTTAAATGAGAGCGAAAGCAGGAAGATGGCTGATGCAGACAGGATCATTGAGTCATTGCTTCCTTCAAGGACACTGAGGACAGGCTTCTGGGGGGGGGGCCACCACATCGGCAATGGAACTGGGGCTGTAGGAACAAGTATCCTTGCAAGGAAAGAGCCAGAAACTATCTGAAAGCATAGGAAAGACTGAGAAAAACTAAGTGAGGAATGATGTCAGTTCACTGGGAAGGACACCAGTCCTTCCCCCACCAGTTCCCCAGGCATGCCAGGGTTCCCTGTCAGAGAAGAGTGCCTGCCTCTCAGTGAGAGTGTAGTGTGTCTGGTTGCTCAGGGACGACTCCCAGGTGACCTGGAGCTGGTTTCAGGAGTGAGCAGAAATTGCTGCCCCTGCACAGTCTCTGTGCTTCCAGGATTATCTGTGCTTTTGCTGGGGGCCCATAGATACCTCCCATCTCTTCCCTCCTGTGACCCTTGGCCTGTGCCTAAAGTACCTAGAAGAAATTGCAAGTGGCCACAGTGAGCTTCATCTGCCCAGCAAGGCTTTTTCTGTACCCACCTTGGGGAGGTATCCAAAGTTCAGACCCAGAACTGGCCCTGTGTCTGATGCCTGCTTCGTTGCATGGAGGGAGAGTGCCACAACTTTGGGCATAAGGTATGTGCTTTTTCAACTGGGCACTGCCATACCAGGGGCTTTGTAAGGCCTGGATCCCCAATTACTCCTTGCCTCTGTGTGACCTCTGGCTCTATATCTGGAGTGTGTAGTCAGAAACTCTGAGTAACTATAGTGAACTAAGCCTGTGAACAAAGGCCGTCCTGCTTGCTGGTGGCGAGGGGGAGGAGTCAGGAGTGGTTCTCTCTTCCCCACAGCATGCTCTCTTGGGTTTTCCCTTGAAGCTTCCAATCTGCTACTGCTGGGGAGTACAGAACACCTGCGAGAAGATCTAATACAGCAAAACAGGCAGATAAACATAACATGCAACAACTTGAGTTCTCAAGGGAGTATGTCACCACAAAGAGGGAATAATTCTCCAGAACCCAACACTCCATGACACTGGTTTCATAGATATTTTTGTGGATTCTTCTTCATTGGCAAGATAAACAAAAGTAAATATAAATAAATGGTGCTATATCAAACTAAAAAGCTTCTGCCCAGTGAAAGAAGCTCTCAGTAAAACAAAAAGACACACTTCTAAATCAGTGAAAATATGAGAAAATATTTGCACATCACACATCTGACAAAGAGCTGATACTCAAAATATATAAAGAACTCATGCAACTCAAAAAAAAAAACCTAATAAAAAAAAACAGGCAGAGGATCTAAGTAGACACTTTTCGCAAGAAGACATACGGATGACCAAGTAGACATATGAAAAAATGCACATTATCGCTTATTATCAGGGAAATGCAAATCAAAACCACAATAAGCTATCACATCACACCTGTGATGAGTGACCCATATAAAAAAAAATGCTAAAAACAAGTGTTGGCAAGGATGTGGGTTGAAAATAACCCTCAAACACTGTTGGTGGTAATGTAAACTGGTCTAGTCTCTAATGGAGGTTGCTCAAAATATTAAAAATAGACCTAATCTATGACCTAGCAATTCCACTCCTAAATATCTACTCAAATATTGCCAGAACACTAATTTGAAGGGCTATATGCACTCCTAAGTTCATTGCAGCCCTATTTATAATAGCTAAGTTAGGATGACAACCTAAGTCCCTGAGGACAGAGGAGTAGATTAAAAATTGTGGTATATAGACACAATGGAATACTACTCAGCTATAATAAAAATGAACTTGACATTTCCAACAACATGGATGGAACTGAAGGAGATCAGGCTAAGTGAAAAAAGGCAGGAAGAGAAAGTCAAATACTGGTTGTGTATTCATATGTGGTACCCTAATATGTGGAATACAGAGAAGCAAAGCAAAGGGTCAGACAAACCCAAACCAATAACAAACCCTAGAAATTTGACTAGGGAATGGAGGCTGCAAGAGGGGAGGGGGTACAACTGGCTATGGTGGAGGCTGGGGGTGCCTTGGTGGTGGGTGTGGTGTGGGGAGGTGTGACCTCATGCCTTGGAGTCACATACAGTGTTAGAACCAATGTTACTGCAATAAGAAAAAAATACACAAAATGAGACAAAATTTACTTATCTCCAGAGTAACTCTCTGGAACTTGTTTAGGGACCCAAATTCTTTCCATTGAGTCACTTTGTCATCCTCTATGGCACTGACCTCTGAGGGATTGGAGCTACTGTGTGGCTTTGCTATTTCTAGCTTGTTGGGGTGGGAGGAGAAAGTCACTTAATTGCAAGGAGTTTCTTTGAAGCAAGTGGAAGTTGTGTGTATTATTTCTGCTGACATTTGGTTGCCACATGGCTCTACTCTTCTAAGGAAGATTAGGTACTTGGTTTGCAGCCAGAACATGTTAGTTCTGGGGTGCTCAATTGCCTTAAGGACAAGGGCAGCACGGAAGCGCGGACCACGGGCAACCTCTGCTGCAGATTAAAAGGTTAAACATGAGTTTAGAGAAAACTAATAGGTAGCGAATAGTACACATTTGTACACAGATGGAGCAAAAATGAGATAGAGGAATGACCGAGGCTTAAGAATTATTGCATATGAATGTGCTTAATGTTTTTCTTCTGTCAAGGTATATGCTTTTACACAGAAGATGAAGTGAAGTGTAGCAGACAAAGGGCTGGGCGTGGATTAATGCACATGGGAACTGTCCTTCCCCTCCCCCTGGGCTCTGTGTTCTTGTCCTGCTGCTAATCTAATTTTGACTTTGGGTAGATCATAATTTCCTTTTATGGCATAATCTGCAAATTAGGATGTACTGGGATTAATGCTGAGATTCCTTGCATCAGTAAAATGTCTGTGAATTTCTTTATCCTCAGTAACTTTTAGGAGAGGGTATTTTTGGTTGGAGTAGAGGTCTGGGCCAACCAGCAGCCCAGCCCAGATATCTGTCATATAGTTGGGTTGTGCTCTCTCTTTCTCCTCCCC
>PVIJ01011348.1:0-21426 GCA_004024925.1 Scalopus aquaticus
AAAATAGATGATTGGATCCAGAAGATGTGGTACATATACACAATGGAATACTATTCAGCATGGAAAGAAGATAAACACATGCAATTTGCAGCGACATGGATGGAATTAGAGGGGATCATACTCAGTGAAATAAGCCAGAAAGAAAGAGAAAAATATCGAATGGTTTCACTTATAACAGGACTATAGGGAGGCCGGGTGGTAGAGAGACAATCAGTGGAGGGGGAGGGGTGTGAGGAGGGAGCCGGAGGGAGGGAAGGAAAGGGCACAAAATGGAATAGAAAAGAACACAAGGGACCATGGAGATGGATCACGGGTGAATTGGTGGTGGGCTACCCAAGGGGAATGCAAAATGTAAAAGACATAAATAACAATAAAAATATATATTATAAAAAAAATGCACTTAGTATATTTAAATTACCTTTTGAAAGTTTACTTAGGATTGCTAAGAATACTGAGAAAACAGGGCAAATATAGATAGATAGTTCATCCTTGGGTCTACACCCACCCTTTCTTGGGCTCAACTACCCAGGAAGATGTCGAGGGGGCAGGAAGAGATCAGTAAAACACACTACTATAATCTTCAATCATTTTTTTTGCAGAACCCAAGAATAAATCTAGAGCTACTGAATTCAGTTTCTTGTAGTGACAACATGAGATAGAATAGGTGGGACAAACAGGTATATGAGACTGCATTATTTGTTTGCACTGACTGTAACAGACATGGGAGAAACAGAAAATGCAGCTGGCATCCAGAGCTTCTCAGCTCACAGGTCCAGTTTAACCACTTTTATACATAAACCCAACCCCACCCTTTACAGTCATGTCCTTTATCTTCTCCCAATCTCTTCTCTATTCTTCAGTCCCAGGATGGAGTGACAAGATGGCCTGTTGTCTATGTTTAGTTAGCTTTTAATGTTAGTTACATAAAGCTTTTCTCATTTTAATGTCATGATTGCAGTAGGTCCCTTTTTACTGATGTAATTGGGATTGAGGTAGTTTACTGAGGTGATAGGTGCATGCAAGTTCAGTCTTTGCTGGGACCTCCACTCTATTTGGTTTTTTGAGGGGTATTTCAAAAGAGAATATTTACCACCAAATGACACAAGGAAAACAGATATGAAAATTTGTGTGATTTAACTGTACTGTAAGGAATTATTTTTCAAGTATAATATGTGACTGAGATAAGCTAAAATAATCCATGTCTGTTTTAATGAAGGACTAGATCAAGGACACTTAACCTGTACTCTCTATTCTGAAGGCTTCATATACATACTTCAGAGTCCTTCACCCTTTGGAAATTAAATGCAAAGTCGATGCAAAAAGATAAAGTTTCCGAGGAAAGGGCTCACAGCTTACATCAGATTCTCTCCCTCGCAAAGGTATAAACCAGTGAAGAAAATTATTTCATTTAGGTTTGGCTAACAGCAGAGAGTTTTTGTTAACAAGAGTAAAGGATGTTTATATATTTCATTATATCTTGTGCAATGACTAAAAAGAATCCTATAAATTAACACAAAGGACAAAAAAAGAATAGCACATGAAGATGGTTCCCCTTTTGAAAGTATTTATACATAAATATTGCTTCTATGTAATTGTATATAACAAATTGTATATAGCATAGAAGCATAAATGCTTCTGTGTAATTGTATCTGTAAGTTTTTCAGATGAGATTGTGATACACAGCCAGGAAAATGATCAAACTTTTATTCAAAATTTATACACACTTATCTTAGTGAGAATTGTTCTAATTTTAATCGCTAAGCAAGAGAAAATCCCAGTTTTCATGGTGTGTATCTGAAGTTTTGGATTTGCAAACAAAGTTGAACTTAATCAATGACTTTTAAAACTAAATTATCTTTATCTTGTCAAAGCACTGTCAAGAACATTTTTTATATCATTTTACTTCAGTAGTCTTGTTGAAAGATTGAATCTCATAATTACATTTCAGTATTAGAAAAACTAAAGCTATTGTTATTACCATTTAGTTTTTATGATACATATTTTTCTTACAGATAACTAGGCCATAAACTAAGTAAGGTGAATCACTTATCAAGTCTGTGTATGACCCCTTTCAAATCCAGGAAATGCTGTTTTACATTTTTTGTAGAAATCTAAGTCAACACATCTTTATGCCTCTTGCATAATTCTTGGCAAGGTGCAGAGCAGTAAATCATGTTTTATTACTGCACAAATGCAGAAACTATAGGGTTATCTCAAACCTTTTATCATTCATTTTAGTAATGTTTCACTTACAAGTTTATGACCCAGTAATTCTGATGAAATTTTAGAGTTAGGCTTTCACCAGTAATAATCAAGAAATGACTGGTCCTCTCCTAACATTACATCCTCACCCATCTGCACTCCACACCTTCCTCCACCCACTCTTATTTTCATGTTCCAAGCTCTCCTTATAGTCAAAAGGCACAACATTCTACTTATAAAATAATTAAGTCTTGGGGATGTAATCTACAACATGATGGCAATGGTTAATAATACTGTATAGCATATTTTAAGTTGCTAAGTTGGTATATCCATATCAATGTGGGCTATTGAATTATTTACAATACCTTATTTTATGACTTTATAAGATACTCCAACCTCATCTTGTGTGTTTTCTGCCTCATCTCTGAGAATCCATCATATCTTCAAGGAGCTATGATTCCTTTTATTGGAGAATGATATTAGAAATATTACCAGAACCAAGCTGCCTTAGCAGCTTGGGTGCCTGCAGGAGTGGTGGGGCCTCTTATCCCGCTGCTCCGGAGTCAGTTATGGCAGTTGCTCCTGCCCAGTAACTGCCGTTTTTTGTATGGACCAATCAGGTGCTAGGAGCTGATGGGTTGGTCCAATCAGCTGCAGGATTGAACATGGTCCAATCAGACTTATGGATGGTGCTCTGGGAGAGGATATAAGCCAGGACTGGAGGGACCAAAGAGGAAAAGAGAGGAAAAAAAGGAGAAAAGAAAGATTGAACCGAAGAGGAAAAGAGGAAAAAGGAAAAAAAAAGATTGAACCGAAAAGGGGTGAAAAGAGAAGAGAAGAACAGGAGAAGACACGACACCACCAGCCCCCAGAAGAAGAAAGGCAACGGTTCCAGACTCCGAAGAGAGAAGAGAGAAGTCAGTTCCTGGCCTCTGAGAAGAGAAGAAAGAAGAAAAGAAGCACCAGCATCCACCCTCCGAGGAGGAAGAGAAGCCGAAGGACTCTGAAGAGACTGGGTCTCCGGTGCTGTCTCTGACGTAGCCTGAAAGGAGCCCCAGAGGCCTGGGCCTGGTGTCTCAGAGGCCTGTTTGTTGGTCTAACCCAGCACCTCCCAAGGAGCTGCCATCCCCGCTGCATCCTGGGTGAGGCGGCCGCCACCTGAGGCTGCAGTGAGCTCTCTGTTTCCCCCGTTTGTACAATAAACCCCATGTTTGCTGTTGTTCCTGTAGCCTGAAGTCTCCTGCAATTGTGCGCGCAGGTGAGAAACCACAGACAGTGACCTGTCCTCTCATCAGGCACTGTCCTTTGTTGTATTTGGCCTTTTGGCCTTTTGGGGCTTTTTGGTGGCTCTTGCCCAGAGCCTGGGCATTTGAGGCCCGTTCTTCCCGATTTCAGAAATAATAATCTTGGTATTATGTATGCTTGTTATTGCTGGCATTTTGTTGCTCCTATTCCCTATCAGGTAACAGAACAAGGAAATACATGTGGGTATAACAACCTGGGCTTATACACATATCTATAAATATTTATATTTTCAACTATTATATCTGTATTGAACTTAACGGGTTTATACTGACATCTTCAGATTTAATCCATTAGCTCATGAATCATTCTAGCTCTTCCCTCTTGCTTATCTCTGATCTCCATTCCAATAGTAAAAAACCTGGTGCCTACTCTCTGCCATTCATTTACTTGTATGGTTTTAGTATTCAGGTATTAGGGTATCAGAATTATTAATCGAAACCCCATTGTTGATGAGCAACTTTGGCAACTACAACAGAGTGATTATATGCAATATTTTTTGCCTTTACTTTTAAATACTTCCAGCATTTCCAAAGTTACTCAGGTCAGTATCACCTCCCAAACCCCCAAATAAGATTGTTTCATACATTTTTAAGAAGTCAGATTATTGTTACACTCTGTATTACATCCTAAATGAAACTTTCACAGTTCACCTTGGGTGATGTAGAGTTCTATGGTTTTTTATAATTGCACAGTATCATGTAATGATAATATCATACAGAATAATTTTACTTCCCTGAAAATTTTCATTTTATTTATTTAACTCTTCTGCATTTTCTTAGCAATTACTGATGTTTGTACTATTGCTATATATTTTTTGCCTTTGTATATAGCCTTTTCAGATCAGCTTCTTTTATTTAGCAATATATGCTTAAGATTCACCACGTCTTTTGTAGCTTGATTGAATATTTATTTTTTATTGGTATATTATATATAATATACCATTGTGTGCATTTATTTTTCTTACCCATTGTAGTTATGGTGGCTTGTAGTTTATGGTGATGATGAATAAAGATATTGCATTCATGTGCAGATTTTGTTTAGATATATGTTTTCAAACCAACATGATTGCTTTTCTTAGCTTTTAAGAAACTGTCAAATGTTTTCCAAAGTAGCTGTAAGATTCTTCTTTTTCAGTAGCAATACATGGTAATTCCTGTTGATTCAGCTCCTCAACAGTAATTGGTATTGTCAAGTTTAAAGAATTTTGACTCTTCTAATAGTTATGTAGTGCTGTCTTATAAATTTCCAGTTCCATGATCATAAAGAATTTCATCACCTTTTAACATACTTATTTACCTTCTGTTTATCTTTTTGATGAGGTATCTGTTCAGATATGTTGCCCTTTGAAAAAGTGGTTTCTTTCATTACTAAATATTTCACTTCACTTTCTTCTTGCTTTTATTGTCATTGATGTTGTATTCTTTTCCTCTTGCTTATCTCCTCTTTGGTGTTTATTCTGTTTAGTATTTTCTGAATTTCCTGGATCTGTGATTTGCTGTCTGTCATTGATTTTGGAGATTTTAAATACATTATTCCTTCAAGCAAGCATCATACACATTTTTGTGGATATCTTCTCCTCCTTTTCATAGTCTGATTGCAATTATGTCATACCTTTGTGCAAATTTTCCCACAAATCTTGTATGATCAGACTTTTTTTCCTCATTACTTTTTGTCCTTGTGCTTTAGCTTGGGAAGACTGTCTTGACCTACCTTCAAACCCACATATTGTTTTCTTTTTTTTTTTTAAAGATTTATTTATTTATACATACAAGCTGGGGTATAGGCCAGAGGCGCGGGGTGGCGAGAGGGTTCACCAGAGACAGAGTGGGGAGCAGAGCAGGCAGATCAGAAATACAGTGCTGAGGGGAGCAGCGGGCGAGGCAGGAGAGGTCTGCCGCACCATGTGAGATTCTCCCCGGCTGGGCGTCGAACTCGCGTCCCGGCTGCCGACAGCTCCACAGCGCAGCACTCAACCTCCACGCCACCAGGGAGGCCCAATATTGTTTTCTTTGCTGTAACCAACCTCCTGGTTTGCCCATCAGAGATATTCTTCATTCTTTACTTCTGTTCTGGAAATTTTGATACTTGAAATTTCCTTTTATCTGGTCTTGTCTACTCTTTCCATTAGAGTCCTTAACATATTAATCATATCTATTTTAAATTCCTTGTATAATCTAAAATATATAAAACCTGAATCTGATTTTCATGCTTGCTTTGTTTCCTCGGATTGTTTTCTCTTTTCTTTTTGCATGACTTATAATTTTTGTCGGAAGTCAGACATAATGAATGTATTAATTAACAGACACTAAAATACATGAACTTTTAGTGTGAGGTTTTATGTTAACCTGAGCAGTGACTGAGCTATATTTCATGCTTACTCTAGCGGTATTTACCACATGCTTCAATGTCCCCTAGAGTTTTTTGCTGTTGTCTCCCTGTTATCTCTGTGTTTCTCTAAAAACTTTTTCAGAGTGCATCTTGCAGGTCTAATAATGTAATCCCTTATTAGACTGTGTCCTGTTCATGTGGTGGTAAGAGATTGGTGAAGGGAAGCATTTTGTAATTTTATGATTAAATCTCCTTGTTGTAGTGGCCTGTGTCCTTGGATTTTGACCTTCTCAACTGTTACTTAACTCCCCCCATCACATCCCTTTTTGTGGATATCATTAAGCTAGTGGAGATGGAGTCAAAAAAGCCCTTCCCCTGGGGAGATAAAGCTCTGGTAATATATTTTTCCCTAGAAAAAAGACTTTAGACCCTTGCTTTGGAGAATGCCTTGGGTGTATTTCACAATGGTTACCCTTCCGCCTTCCTTTTCTCAGTGTCATGAAGAGTTCCTTCTTTATTCTTCCTGGTGAGAACTTAATAGAGGTCCTAAAAGTAAAATTACAAGAGAGTTGGGTTATCCTAAGATTTCTGATTCTAAAGCTAGTGTGTACCCAACTTCTAGAAATTCATCAAAATTACTATTTATCTACCAGTTTATGGTTCTTGAAAATTCTGCTCCTAGTGAGAAGATACTGGCTCTGATTATCTAGATTCAGTTGTTGCTGCAGATTTCAGGGTGGTGGCTTGTCTTGCAAAGTCAGTTCTCTAACAGATCTAAGATAAGTCATTGCCTTTTAGTTTGTTAAGCTTTTTGTTATTTTATGAACAGAATGATAATTTCTGATCTCTTTAGTTATCAGAAATGAAACTAGAAGTCTGTTTATTATTTTTGTTTGTTTGTTTCAACATTTGAATGACTTGCGTTGTCCTCAACTCTTTTTCAGGAGATTCCACAGACTTCTACTTCTTTTCAAAAGAAGGTGATTTTTGAGATCTGTTTTTTCTGGGTTCCACTCAGGTTTTTTTCGTTCTTTTCTGCACCTTCTTCAACAGTTATGCCTTGGCATATTTAATTTGTATTATACAGCTTTTTCCCAAGATGAGATTTTTAAAAAAGATTTATTTATTTATGCATACAAGAACTGGGGTATAGGCCAGAGGTACAGAGGGTGAGAAGTTTCACCAGAGACAGTGGGGAGCAGAACAGGCAGAGCTACTGAAATACACTGCTGAGGAAGCAGTGGGAAAAACAGGAGAGGTCTGCTGTACCATGTGGGTTAGCTCCCAGGCAGCAGTGGCTCAGGCAGCAGTGGCTGGCGATTGCTTGATAACGCCGTGTCTTTAACCAGTGTGCCACCAGCGCATCCCAAGATGGGATTTTTATTGATTTCTAACATTTGATAACAAAAGACCCTTTTTGCACTTCCTGTTCTCTGCTATTGTCTGGCAGCTTCATGCACAGAACTTTCTGGTCCCAGTTTCTTTTGGCCACATGTATGCATAATTTGGAGTTTGTGGATTTTTCTGTGTCTCCTACTTCACCAAAGGTATATTTCATGGCTTTATTTTTGTTCTCCTTGTTGCTCTCTTTGGTTTCCAGGAGAAATGGGAAGATTCAAAACTAAGTGGTCACCATGTTCCTGACCTCTGTTTCAAAACTTAGAAATTATAAGAAACATAATCAAATGGAAAGTTAATGCCAGGGTCACTGCTATCCAGGGCAGAGTGTAGTGTACATGGTGACTCTTTGAAGAGCCAGGCTTTGATAATTTGATAATTTGACTGATAATCTAGAGAGAAAGGCAATTAAACTGGCTTTAACTTTGCCTGATTTCCCCAACCCCCTTGATTTAAGAACTATGACTACATAAAGAAATCCTTTCGTCCACTTACATGCATGTACATTCACATGGGGGATTTGTTTGCCTTTTTTTTTTTTAATTCTGCATGGGTATACCACTAAAATTTATAGGAAAGAAATGTTATATCAGTAATTTAAGCCAGTTTTTTCTTCAAGGCAAAAAAATCTTAAAATAAATGTATCTTTAGTCAATACAATTGCATATGGTTTCACATTGTCTCTTCGTTATTAGACAGTAATAACAAAATATTTTAAATACATTTGCATTTAAGCATATAATTAAGTATGTCCATGTAATTTGTGTTTAAAAGAAATCTGGCAACTTATTTAGGAAGCTAAAAGAAATAACAAGATCTGTTCTCAATAAAACTATTTTATTGAGTTTTTATAAGAATGTGTTTTGGAAGAGAAATGGAATTTATGTGGTATCAGTCATACCTTATTGCAAAATAAGGGATAAGTGGCATAATTTTCAGTGCCTCATTAACTCTGTCATTGAGTTGGCTTACTCTGACCTATACAGTACTATTTAACCAAAAAAAAAAAAAATCAGTTCAGGAAAACAAAATTCTATAAATAGACTTCCAGGGTTTTCTCATAACTAGTGGACTTAAAACAGCCTTTCTAGTCACAAGAAGTATGGTATAGCTAGTAACTTTGCAACTGGAAAGATGATATTTAGGACCACACACTCAAGAAAAGAAAAAGCTGGGTTAGGCTAGGAGACCTTTACCAGTAACCAATCAAGGGCACAAGTTCCCAGACATTCCCACAGTGGGGGAGGGGAGTAGGAGTCTAGAACAGTGATGATCTCAGGAACTCCTGCATCTGCTATCCTGAGAAAGAGTAAGAGACAAAGCATAAAAGGTCTGTGTGTTTTTTAAGGCTATGGAATGGCCTATGCCCTTAGGGAAATGGAGAGGATTCTGGACATAGAAATAGGTTTAGGAAAAAATAAGATTTTTTTTTTTTCCCTTAGATTCACTCCCATCCCCCAAGCTAGACAAAGATTCCCTTGGACCTGGGAAAGTGGATACAGGAAGTAGAAGGCCCTTGAGCCCAACTTACTGAATAGAAATATTAGGAAGGAAGTAGAAGTTCAGAGAAGAAGTCGTCTTTTAAAATGGCCACATGCTTGGTTTAATGTTCTGCTGCTGTTTTCTTGAAAATGTTAGTAATTTGTCCTTGACTTTATACTTTGTTCTTGTCAGTAACCTGGAGGTAGAGTATGTTGGTAAAGTGTATGTGTATCAAGTAAAATAGAAACAGTTGAGTTAGTTTCCTGCAGTGTTCCCACTGTGCTAGTATGACAAACTATGTATGCATATACTAGGCACAAGTGGTGAATTGTGCAATTTAGAGATTGTGCTTATGGGTAAATCTTACTATATTTGCATTTAAAGTAGATTCTCTCCCTGTCTTAACATCCTTACTTTATTACATATGGCAAAATCTCTTTTTTGCCATATGAGTTAACATTCTCAAAGATTCTAGGGATAAGGAAGTGAACATCTTTGAGGGGCTATTATTCAGCCTGCCATAACTACTATTCAATAATTTGTGTGTTAATATAAAAATGAAGCTTAGATATAACAAAATAAAAGTATTTTGTAAGTTTGTAAGCTGAGAGTCATACCCTCTATATTAGAGTTTAACTAGGCAAAAGAAGAACGTAAAACGATCACCATTAAAACCTCTGTTAATACTAGTAGCAGAGTTTGCCTTTGATAGTAAGGGATTTCCCCTCCCAGGTTATATTTTTAAAAGCACTGGGAGTTGAAGATGGATAAAAGCGTCTGCGCTCTGTCTCTCATGCAACTCTTTACAGGTAAGTTGTAGAGGTGATACTCTTAAATTCTTCTCTGTATATTTCCCCCAATACACAGAACTCCCATATATAACCCTAAATTCTCACTGTCTTAGATTCTGATAACAGAATGGCAAATACTGGAGGGAAAGGAGATTGCAATATGGAATGGCTAGAGGGGTCAGTTTGATGATGGTAGATGAAAACTAGACCTTTGGTGGTGGGCATGGTGTCAGATACCATGTTGTGAAACTGTGCACTTGAAATGAAACAATGCTGTACACCAATGTTACTTCAATGTAAATTAATACTATGATTGCTTAAGCCCTGTGATACCTTATGAAACTACACTGTAAAAGTTTTAAGACCATAATCCCTTCCAGTTCCATCCATGTTGCTGTGAATGGCATGAGTTTATCTTTTTGATTTCTGCGTAATACTCCACTGTGATGTATAGGAAAAAGAAAAATAGATGGTTTCACTTATAGGAAGAATATAGAGGAAACAAATAAGGGATCAGGAAAAAATAATCATAATAAATAAAAAGCAAAATTAGCAGGCAACTGTAAATCAGAGACATTCTGCAGGGGAGGTGAAGGGAGAGGTATCAAAACAGGGGAGGGAAAAGCACAAGGGACTATAGTGATGGTGCATGGGTGAAATGGTGGTGGGAATTTTATGGGGACTACACCTGAGAGGAGAAAGCATACATTGTACAAAAATGAAGAATGATATAAAATATATATAAATAAGAAGTTTTAAGAGGTCAAAACTTTCCATTTGAGAACTCTGACTACTGATCATCTGTCTCCAGGGGAGGCCAGTGAAAAAGAAAAACTCAGCAGAAAGCATTTGTCCCTGTGCTTACTCCTGACACCCCCTTATAGTCATCACCAATTTTTGTTGATACCATTTCTAAGCAATCTGATGTTATTGCTTTGGTTAGTAAATTATTCTTCAACAGTGACATCCTCTGGCTTCTGACATCTTCAAGAATGATGGATTTTATTGTTTGGAGACATCTTTAAGAGTTCTTTCCCTTACGCAGCTGAACTGTAATAGTTTCTTCTCTGTAATAAACAGTAATATGAGTCTTATTACCTAGGAAATACATAGAAACCTACTTTGGATAATGGCTTTTATATCTCCAAAGAACGTTAAGCAGTATATTTAAAGCTCTTATCATGCTATTTGAATTCTGTGTTGTATTTAGAGTTTAAAAAAAAAATGACAAAGTGCAGAAAATAGAATAGAAAATAGAAGATGATTTCACAGTTTCCCAGGGTCAGACAAGAATATATAAATCAGAGAGGGAAAGAAAATTGTATTTAAATATAAAATATACTAAGTGAGAATTTTTACCTTCCTTTCAAGCTTTATCTAAGTGGTTAAATTATAATTCTGCTAGGCAGATATATATACTTGATGCAGTTTGTTACACAGAAGATATAACTAACAAGAAAGATTTATGCAAAACAAAATTTGTAAAATAAAGAATATGATTTAGGACTTCTGAAATGATAACTTGCAATGCAAATAAAATGTGGTTTCCTTTAGAAAGGAAGAACTTAATATAATTTGCCAATTACTCCCATAATGAAACAATTTCCAATGAATGTATTTGCTGCTCTATTTTCATAATGAACAAATGATGTTTTAATGAATCAAAGCTGCTTTAATATTCTGCAGAAATATGGCATAGTGTAGAATTGAATTGAATTATGATAGAATTAAATGGAAATATCCTTTGTGAAAACTTGTAGGATTTAGCATGCAGGTTTAAAGGAATTATTACTATTTTTAAAAATATGTCCTATATAAAATTGTTTTGAAGGTTGATTGACCATCAATAGTAAACTAATGTCCAATAAAAAGAGCAAATATATTTGGTGGTGTTGCAGATTGAATGAAATAAGTATATACCTTTAATCACAGAGCATTTCCACAGATTCTCAAGACAGTCCTGTGATCTAAGGAAGTTAGGTATGTATAATAGCATGATACCCTAATGAAGATTAAATTTGTGCTTATTTTATTCAACCCTACAGAATAGTACTGGGAAGTTTGCTCTATCAGAGAGAGTCAAGTTTCCCTTTGGTGGATTGAAGATAATTTGTGAGCTCTTCCTGCAGAACCCTGCAACTCCATCTATACTGTCTTCCTCAGAAGCATGGGACACTTGGAAAGGGAGGTACGTAGCTTTAAGTTCTGGAAATGGGATTTTTTAAAATTGATTTTTAGAAAATAGGATACAGTTCTAGATGCAGGAGACTGGTGTGATCTTTGGGTCCTTAAACTACAATAGCCTTAACCTTCACCCCTTGGGAATTGCGTGTTTTCTGAAGGGAGGATTGCTGTACTGAGTTCTAAGCCACAGCTTCCTTGTAGTCCAGTGGTTCTCAACTGGGGCAGTTTTGCCCCTCTGTAGACACATACTAATGTCTGCATATCATTTAATAAAAACTCAATATTTGTTTATGATTGAAACATACTGCTAGAATGACAGTTACTTTTTGTTCACAATTTTATTCCCAGAGCATAGTTCAGTGACTGATGGTTTATGAATTCTCAATAAATATTTGTTGACTGATGAATGAATGAATGAATGAGGACCTTGCTAATAGATGGTTATTTGTGAAATGGTTAATAAAATAGATATGTTATTTGTGAACTTGGTTTGTAAACTTGAAATTATATAGAAAAGGTAGGACAATGATGAACTGCTGGCATTAATACTTAGAGTCTTTTATTCATCTTCAACCCCTGAGATAACTTTGTAGAAAATATTATATGTAAAATTGGGAAAATATTTAACTCAATAACTTCATAGTAGAGGCAAACCTACATAATTAATTGTGAAAATATTGGTTATTTGTCTACTGGCTGTTATATTGAATATAGAGTATACAATCTTATTATATGGGTATATAGGATATAAACATGTCAAGTTCTCTAAGTATAGTACAACTTAGATTGTCAGCATTATGATAACATAACCTTGATATTTTGCAAAAGTTTCTGTTAAAATGTTAAAATTCATTTTGGATGAATATAAACATTTGTATGAATGGGAACTGCCCATTGTCAAAATAGATTAGTAATTTAAGTGCTACTTGGTTATACTACAGTTATGCATAACTTAAAGATGGAAACAAATTTTAAGATATATGTCCTTAGGTAGTTTAATTGTTGTGTGAATGTTATAAATACCCAAACCTAGACAGTGCATTTACTGTTGACCTAGGTTGTTAATTATAGCCTCTTAGGACCACCTTTGTTTATATAGCCCATCATAAACCAAAATGTTTTAAGCAACACATGACGGTATTTCATTTTTTTATCATCTTTTTATTTAGCATCACAAGTAATTGTGATGTTAAATTAATATTATTATTTCATACATCAATATTTGTTTAAAGTTATCTGAATATTTTAGAGATAAATTCTTCTTGCATTTTAGCATAATTTTACAATTCTTATTTTATTTATGCCTGAACTACATTCTTTAGATACTTTGCTTTGGTGAGAGGCTATTTCTTTAAGTTGTAAACTCTCATTTTTTGTTTGTGTCAAAGTGGTTTTATTTCATCATCGTTATTCTAGAAATTTGTATTTGTTGGGTACATAATTCTGGATTTGTAGTTATATTTCCCAAAATTCTGCTGATATAATTCTACTTTCTCTGTTTTCTATTGTTATTGAAACACAACCATCAATGTTTATGCACTTCATTTTTTAGGTAACGTGTCTTATTTCTGACTTTGAAATGTTTTCTTTCTCTTCTCTATTTTCTAGTTTGATTATGCTATGTCTATGTACATATGTCTTTTTATTTCTCTTGCCTGGGATTCCTTGGCCTTTCTGAATATGAAGATTTTTGTCAATCATCAAATCTTCAAAGTTCTCAACCATTATCTCTTCAACGGAGCCTCTTTAACATTTTCTCTGTAATCTTCTTCTGAAATATTTAATTGACATACAATATCCCTTCTCAGTACAGTTCTATGTCTCACAACTCCTTGTATTTTAAAGTGCTTCTGTGCTATGCTTTTAAAAGTTCTTTAAATTTTTCTTCCAGTTCATTTATAACTTATTTATGTTTGCTTTAATAGCTTTCAACTCACTAACTAGGTTTTATTTTATTTTGATTGTTTTTACTTTCTATTTGATTCATTTTCAAATATGGTTTCAAACACTCCTTTGCTATTTGTTCATGTTTTCCTGCTTATCTTGATACTCTGAAGTGTATTTAATATGATTATTCTATATCTGTAATCCACAATTCTGATATTCATTGTTTCGCAGATTTCATTCAAATGTCTGTAAATTTTTCAGGCATTCACTCACAGTGAAATAGAAATATAATGAGAATATAAAAACTAATTCCTTTAAGAAGGGATTTCAATGTGTTTATCCAGTTTCCTGGGGGCATTATCACTTGGGGACTACTTTAAATTAAATTTGCACTTGAGGTATTTTGTACTATATTTGAGGCAGTAATTCTAGCTATTTACTGATCTGTGGTCTGGTTGACTTGAAAAGTAGAATTCCAGGGAAAATAATGAAATTTACAGATTTCTGTGAAATCCCTCATTTATAAGGGAAGCTTCCAAGGACAGTGGACCTACTAATGTGCTCTTAGGGGCATTTGTTTTATCACTGTTGCCAAATTATGGTATTTATTTATTTACTTATTTATTTATAATAAATATTTTATTTATTTACTTTTGTTATTCATATCTTTTACATTATTGGGTGTTTCCCATAGGTTACCCATCACCTGTTCACTTGTGAAGTCATCACCATAGTCTCTTGTGCTCCCCTCTTCCCCCGTCTTGAGCCCTTACCCTCCCATCTTCCCCTGCTGAATATCGCATTCTTATTTGGCTCCCCTATGTTCCTGTTATAAGTGAAACCATTTGATATTTTTCTCTTTTTTTCTGGCTTATTTCGCTGATCATGGTCCCTTCTAGTTCCATCCATGTTGCTGCAAAATGCATGTGTTTATCTTTTTTGAATGCTGAATAGTATTCCATTGTGTATATGCACCACATCTTCTTGATCCAGTCATCTATTTTTGGGCATCTGGTTTTTTTCCATACCTTAGCTATTGTGAACAGTGCTGCAATAAACATGTGGGTGCATGTGTCCTTTTGGATTAGTGTTTTTGTGTCCTTTGGGTAGATTCCCAGAAGTGGTATTGCCGGGTCATATGGAAGCTCCATTTCTAGCAGTTTGAGGAAACGCCATACAGCTTTTCACAGTGGCTGGACCAATTCTTATTCCCACCAGCATTGTAGGAGAATTCCTTTTTCTCCACATCCTTGCCAACATTTGTTGTTACCTGTTTTTTTAATGTGCTCCATTCTCACTGGCGTGAGGTGGTATCTCATTGTGGTTTTAATTTGCATTTCCCTGATTATAAGTGATGTTGAACATTTTTTCATGTACCTGTTGGCCATTTGCTTTTCTTCTTTGGAGAAGTGTCTTTTTAGCTCTTCTGCCCATTTTTTGACTGAATTGTTGACTTTGTTTTTGTTGAATTGTGTGAGCTCTTTGTAGATTTTTGTTATCAGTCCTTTATCGGTTGTATTGTACTAATTGGGAGAAGATCTTTGCACAAAATTATGGTATTTAAATTGCTGTTGCTTCAAACCACTTTTTTTTTTTTTGTACGTTTCAAAGAATCCTTAGTCTCACTTCCCTTTGTAATCGTATTTTTGGGATCTGAGTAAGATTTTTGCAGCAATTGGGAAGGACATTTTGGAATGCTTTAACACATTGTTTGCGGGTAGTTTTTATCACACGCTAACAGGTGTCGCGGGCCATTTTTGCTAATTTTTTAAGTATAAAAAAAGTATAAAAATAAACATATTTATACGTTACCCGCATTCTAGCGCTAGTCTATAAAAAAAGTATTAATACGTGTCCTGCGCTCTACTACCAGTCAATCTAAAATGTATAAATACCTTTCCCGCATACAATGTGTTAATAAAGTAGGTCATTAAATGTAGGCTTCTGCTTAGAAATATTTTGTCATCTTTAAATTATTTTCTAAAGAAGTGAGAGATAATTCAGATTAAAAATGAAGTTTGAATAAAAGCAATAAAGATGATCAATGAAATCATGAGAAATTATCCTGACATCAAGAAGTAAATTATGACAAAAAATGTTTTATCTATCATACCAGAAGCAGTAGTTCATTAAGAAAAAGAGAAAGATGTCAAATAGAAGTAGCAATAGAAACTCGGATTGTTTTATAATCCAACTGATGAAAGGAGATGAGACACTGGGAAGAGATTTAAATTCCCTGCATTTTTGACAGGAGACGTTAACTTTAAAGATGAAAATGTAAACTCATAATATATCAGTATAATGAGAACATAGACGACAAACTACTTAATGAATATCATCAATTCAAAAGTGTTTTAAGATTAGTCACTGCATAAGAAAAAGTAAAATGACCTGAAAACCACCAGTTCTCAAATGCAGAAACAATAGAGATTTTGCCATACTTCACAATAATCTTAAAAATTTCCATGTTATCAGTAGCGCATTGTGAAACAGAAGATTTTCTGACGTTTTCATTTGAAAAATATGTTTTTGATTAAACATGCTGGAAAAGCATAAATTATCTTTCAATAGAATTGATATAACAAAATTTTTGTCATATGAAGAGGTGAACAAGAATTTACAGGCCAAATATGTAGGAAAATGCCATCTTTTTTTGTTAAACTTTAAAAAATGCTTTATCATATAGGTAATATATAGGTAATGGGGAAGGGATATTAGTGACTGATTTGGGAAATGTCTTGACTATAGAATATTACCTAATTTTGATGGAAAACGTAGAGAGGTATTCTTTTTGTTGATATTCTACTGAAATATTCTCTCTAATATTTCTTTTTTCTTCCTATTTTATTGCTCTGAAAATCATTTACAAAACTATATAATTTGGCATTACTGCTTCATACCTTCATATGCTTCACACACTCTCCACCAAAGAGCCCTAGTGCTATTACTCATTGCACCAGTACTTTGCTATTCAAGTGATATGTTTATCCACATTCCTGATTTCCAAGTTTTTTTAATTCCTTTCTTTTCTTTTTTTCTGTTTTCCCCCACTTCCCTCAAGTTCATCCTTTCTTGCCCATTCCGCAATGCATTTAGAAATATTTTTAACGCATTTACCCTGAGTATCTCATTGCTTTTAGTAAAAGGACCTTTTAGGCATTTAAACCAAAATCCTTCCAGAAATTTAAATGTCTGTAAATCTAACATTTAAAATTATATAAGATATTTTACCTGAATTGGCAGAAATTTTTTCTTGATATATCACAGTTTCATTTCTGTAAGCTAATATATTATGATCACAATATCCACTATATATTTTCCTTCCTTTTAAGGCAATATACTATATCATTTATCATCTATTTTCATGACTCTTGCATAATAGTAATCATCAACTATTGTAATATGTCAAAGTTATGGCTTTCTATCAGTTCTCAGCCACCAGCAACCTGCTCAAGTTAAATGGGTCAGGTCTTTGATCTAATTTCAGATATGAGTCACTAAAAATATTAAAGATGGCAAAATAATAACACTGCTCATGTTCACGTTGAGAAAACCTTCAGCCAGTTGATTTGTGCTCACCAGCTTTTCTGAAAGGAGACAAAGGTAGGGGACACTGCTGCCCTTCTAGCCTTCAACTGCCACCCCAGGGCTGAAACAGAGATTGCTGTAATGATTGTGGCATTTAGGATTATACACATGTGCTCTCTCTCACCCACAGGCACAAACAGAATATGAAGTGGATGAAAAGAGTGACCCAGATATAAGGAAGGATTAAGATTCCCCTTCCTTCCCTCTCAAAGATAGGTTGCAGAAGGGGTAGAATCCTTTTCCTTCTTTATAGATTAGGGTAAGTTCTTATATGATATTAAATATCCAAATTAAAGAATAATATTTTCCTTTCAAGGAGTTGCTCATAGACAGAACTTAGCATGTGACAGAAGGGGTGCATGCTCTAAAGGGATCCTGCCATTAGTGTGCACAAAGGCAAAAGAAGCATATTCCTAGTGTGAAATATCTTTAATAGAATTAATGTGCACACAGAAGAGAAGAAAGGTTATTCCTATTAACAATTTACCAGTAAACTCCCAAATTACCTATCCCCTCACAGACAAATGCCTAGCCAAAGAGGACTGGTCCATAGTGGAGCCACTGAGACCCAAAACCTTGCTATAATTCTAAGGCATCTTCTCATGGGGAAGAGCAAGAAAGAGGTAAGACATGTCGGGAACAAAAGGAGTGAAAGAAAATGCAAAATCAAGATAAGAACTGCCATTGCCTGTGCCAAGGACCGCCTTCCCATGTGTCACTCACCCATGTGTCTTTCAAGTGTCTCTACATGTCTGTCATTCGCACATCTCCTTCAAAGTCCCCCCAAATCCCTGGGTGCAAGTCAAAGCCAGAGAAGCAAGAGCCCCATTAGTGTCCACCTACCTTCCATGTTATATAGCTTCACCTGCCCACTCATCTATGCCCTATTCCTAGTAGCTCTCTTGTTTAGGAAGTCCAGTTCATGGCACATTGGAACCTGTATCCAAGATGGGTACATGTAAGTGGAGGCAAGGGAAATGGTACCAGTTTACTGTGCTGTGATGCAGAAAAATCACTATTTCTACTTAATTTTGATAACATATGCACCACTCAAAGCTTTTGTTCTACTTTTATTTCATCCCCAACACAAAGGACCATAGATATCTATCTGCCTGTCACTTTGCATCTTCTTTTGCCTTGCTGCCTTTTTATTCATAAATTGTGAAGAGTAAGTGTACCAAACCACTTCTGTAATTTGTGCAGAGTGTCAATTTTTTATTCTTAGAGGAAGTACCTCTATTCATTTAACTCTATATAGAAATTCACCATAAGGTATGACAATGAACTAAATTCTGGGAGCAGGCAGTATTGATAGTTGGTGCCTGAGCTGGCATTGCATTCATCACAGCTGCCTTCATGATAAGTATAGTTTTCATGAAATCTTTGTCGTAGTCCATCAGTGCCTCAAGGTCTGCTGAAGAGTGTGTCTTTATGGCCACTGCCAGACATTCACAGTTTTAGTGCCTTTTCAGCATGGCTGATTGATCTTCCATTTTGCTACGTGTGTACATTTATTTGATGTTCTAGAGTCTGTGCATGTAGAGAAAATAAGGCCTAATTCTTGCCCTACAGGCGTTTATAGTCTAGTTTTAGTAAAAGAAAAAGGACCCAGAATCTGAGGCTGGTCAGGTTCTGGCACTTTGCTTATGAGCTCACAGGATATTATTTAAACCTCATGGTAACTCTATCAAGTAGATATCAGGACAGAATTCAAGCCCACTTTTGTCTGATTGCAAAGCTGATACTCTTTCTACTGTGTCCCCCTCTACTAATCATTTTAATATTTTGGTTGCCTGTTTCAAAATTTTGGCTTAAAAGGACATTTTTTTATTCTTTTATTTTGTTCTTTTCTGAGCCTTTCAGAATAATAATCCTGCAACAAAAGAACAGTGAAAACAAATAGGTGTATTTATGTCGGACTTTGGTTCAAAAAAAAAAAAAGAATCAATATTGCAAGTCATTGAATATGAATAAAAATACTTTGAAATGCTAAGGTGATAATTACTGGGTTAGTTTCTGGCCAGTGTTTCTTCTCCATGAACCCTCTCTGTTCATCAATTATGGATATGTTCAGTTGATAAGAACAGAAAATCTGATTTTGTGCTGACTTTAATATATAAAAGCTTATTTTAATCTTACAGCGAGAAGCTGGTAGTTCGGCAACTCTGGCAACTCTAACTCTATGTTGGGTCAGCTATTTACTCCTGCTCCCAAGAACTCAGCAACTCTTAGTGTTCTGTGCAGTCATCCTGAATCTGTTGCCTTTTGCACTCGTGTTTGTCCCATGTGGCTGTGTCGAACCAGAGCATCATGTCCATGTTCCAAAGAATAATTGAATGGGCATAATGCCTTCTCCTGAGAAAGCTTAACCTTATACTTATGCTGAAGTGCCTTTTCCCAGCAAAATTTCCTTACATTTCTCTAACCAGAACTGGGTCACTTGTCTGTCCTGGGTCCATTATTAGCAAATAGGAATTATCTTGCTGGTTTTATCCGCTGTGCCTGGAGGAAGCTTCCCTCCTAGTGACTGAGAAATTTCCAACCGCTCCCTCAACTTAAAAGTGGCACAATACCGTGAACTTTAGACTTCATCATCCACCAAGGGCAAACATACTCTAGGGGGCTCAGAATCATGTCATTTGTATCAGAACATCATTTTCTGATTGAAATAGTTTAAGATAAATACTTGCCCAAATGTTGAAGTTTGACATATGTTGAATAGATGTACACATTTTTTTGCAAATAAACAAGTAAATAAATAACATTATATCAAGATCAAAGATAATCATCATATCATTAATTTATATTGTCCTGGACTTAGTCTGAATAAAGCTAAATTAAAACCTAAAACTGTCAGTTTGCATAAAAAAATCTTGAATAAACACTTGGCTATTTTTAATAATATATTTTTCTCATAGTAGAAAACACTTTTAAAACTGAAAGTATAGTGCTTTGTTTTTGGGAGAATATACCGGAATTTTCCCTAGACACTTTCTTAGAATTTTGGAAACCGTTGTCAAATCTGAAACCATGAAATATCCAATACTTTAGCCTATTGTAAACTACAAGTTAGTTTGCCATGGTTTTATATACATATATTTCATAAGATAACAGACACCTAGTCCATTAGAGGCGCATTAGAGATGGTTTATCACTATTAGCAAAAACATCAGGCAGAATAGTATCTCATGATGTCAGTTCCCCACACCCTAACTCCCAAAAGATTAGGTGACTGTGCCAGAAGTTTATCTGCAATTCAGTGCTCCACAGGAGAGGAGACCCCAAATCAGGATACGTTTATGGGGCTGCTAGGCTGTCTGTCTTCCCCTTTGGAAAGAAAGTTTAGTCATTAACTTAGATTGTAAGTAATTCTCTCCAGGGAGGAAGGAATAATAAATCCTTACTCTCCTCTCTAGAGCAATACATTATTTCTAGCTTCCATGGCTGTTTGCTCTACAAATACGTCCTTTGCTTAGAAGGCTCTGACCTTAAGGAATATAAGAAATAAGTGGAGAATTGTCTAGTAATAATGAAATGACATTCCAGAATGGAATGGCAATAATAGAAGGCAATAATTTCGCAGGCTAATGGGATTTAATATTGTTCTTTAATAATAATAATATAAAAAACCCAGAAGTTTTTAATCACTATGTAAAAGAAGACATCAGAGTTTCCGTCCATGTTTTTTTTACATCAAAGGTTTCCTTCCATTTCTTTGCCAGCCCATTTCATTGCCTATAGGACAGAGGAAACCTGAAGAGAGGAAGCAGAAGGGAAACCAAGTTAGGGACACACAATGGATATTCAGTTAATGACTTTTTGCCATAATTACAATTGAAATGTCAGGTGAGGGCCTCCCTGGTGGCGCAGTGATTAAGCGTTGTGATGAGGAGCTGTCGGCAGCGGCAATGCGAGTTCGACGCCCAGCCCGGGGAGAATCCCACATGGTGCAGCAGACCTCTCCTGCCTCGCCCGCTGCTCCCCTCAGCAGTGTATTTCTTTTTTTTTTTAATGTATATTTAAATGTATTTTTTAAATGTATATTTATTGTTATTTATGTCTTTTACATTTTGTATTCCCCTTGGGTAGCCCAACACCAATTCACCTGTGATCCATCTCCATGGTCCCTTGAGTTCTTTTCTATTCCATTTTGTGCCCTTTTCCTTCCCTCCCTCCACCTCCCTTCACCCCCACCCCCACTGATTGTCTCTCTCCCACCCGGCCTCCCTATAGTCCTGTTATAAGTGAAACCATTCGATAG